>CAUJRU010000342.1:600000-866710 GCA_963277665.1 Viscum album
TATGCAAACAATATCTCTTAAAATTGAAAACATTCTCGCATAGTCATGCGGCCCAACATGCAAAGTTTGATCAAAACATGCCCTATATTCTATCCATCTATCCTATCATGCATAGTTTAAAAAAATTATGTGTCCTTCCTCGTATGATTTAAACTAACTATGTGAAATACCATTTTTACCTAGAAATCCATGTTTCTGGCTTTGAACAGGCCATAAACACCCCTGAGACCTACACTAACTCACAATGAATCCACATTAGGTCTATAAAATCAAATTAGACCCAAATTTAAATGGTCCATACCCGAGTTAAAAACTGTTTTCTTACACGCAAGATCGTTTAAAATTCATTAATGGTGAATTAGTAATGGTTAACTTGTGAGATACATCATTTGATCTATGATTATATTGAGTTATCTTTTAAAAATATTATTTCAAAAATCTTTTTTAAACTTGCATTTAATGTTTTATTCTTATTTTTTTCATGGTTATGAACTCTTTATATCACATGTGATAGCATTTATGGGGGAACATGATCTCTTTTTTAATTTTGAATATTTCATTAAGAGATATATTTTTCAAAATAAATTATTTTAAAAAAAAATCTATTATAATTTAGATTTTCAAAATCACATTTTATAATATTAAGTACCTTTTATAATACTAATGTCATATTAAATAAAAATATCATTTGGTAACCTTGAAATTAAAATCTATTTCAAAATTCACTTTCAAAACTCATAAAAATATTTATGTATATAATTATTTTAAATCAAAAATGTTTATTTGTATATATCTTAAAGGATATTAATGTTGGGTAATTTTTTTATCATATATACTTATCTCCTTTAGTCTCTTTATTACTTGGATTTGATGAAATGAAAATGAAAGGATATTTTTGAAGTATGTTTTCTCTTTCGTAATGACATTACATAATCATGATCTTTCATTTGAAAATTCAATCATGGAGGTAAAGTCATTTCTTAAAATAATGATTTCAAGGAAAATAAATGTAATGTTTTATTTTCTTTTCATTTTCTTCTCTACCTATAATTTTTTATCTTCTGATTTATCGTTCATTCTATTTTATTTTTTCTTTTGATACTTATTTTCTCTTTTATTATCAACTCTTTAACATTCCAATATCTCCCTATAATTCTTATATTATTTGAGGATATTGGAAGTTAATAATTTTTTTTCAAATTCTATTCTTTCTATTGTTCTTTTATGTTATCTTCTCTTTTACTTACCTTTCTATCATTATAATAATTATATTATTTGGGGAGTTTAGAAATTAAAATGTCTTTTCAAAACATTACTTCTTCTAAAAATCTTTTTCACTCTTAAAACTTTTTTTTGTTTTTTCAAATCACTCTTGAATTTTTCTTCAAGGTCTTTCTTAAGATTTTACATTCCTTTTCTATTTTTCTCTTTTTGATTTTCTTCTTTATTGATAATAACAAAAGGAAGGAAATTTTTTAAAAAGGCAAGTTCGAGAAATGTCCCAAAATATTTTTTTCTAGAAGGGATATTTTTTTAATTATTATTAAAATATTGCTTATTAAAATCTAGAAATTATATGTTATCTCATTTGTTATTGATTTACATTTAAATTATCTTCTTATGTTAAATATTTTTTATCATAAAAAAGGAGGATATTGTTGTACCTCCATTTCTGAAGGTGTTTTCCTGGTTACAAACATTCATATATGTCTTTAATACTTCCATTTTATTTAGTTTCAATGTTATTATTAAATACATAGTGACGAAATTGAATGGAATCATAAAGTATATTTAAGGATTTTATAAAGGATTGTGAATATATATCTTTATGGTTAAATCCCTTGGAAATAACATATTATGTTTACATAATGGATTAGGATGATGTGGAGTGGGCCTTAGATGATGTTGGTTATGGGAAGGCTGCATCAGCTATACAGTGTTATATGTCTAGAATCAGCATCTCTTTGAAACTCTAATCGGGTACCCAATATAGGTGCACCAGTTAGCGAGTGGCTCATCCAATGTAGATGATCACTTCCTAAAGCCACCATACAACTTCTAGGTAGTTGTGGATAGATATTGGAGGTTCTCTGGTAGCACCCAAATCCATTCCACCCAACCACTACCAAGTGGAGGCTACTGGGTAGCCAGTGGTTTCAAGAATTGTCTAGTAAGGCTGTATTTGCTGTAGTCAAAAACACATTTAAAGTGGTATTCCTCACATTTATTGCTCCTGGTGAATTCTATATGATTCCTTGTACTTTTTGAGTCTATAAAGGCCCCCTTTTCTCTTTGAAGATTTAACATGAGATTCATTCTCTCAGGGATGTACTCTCATAGATCAATCCGATGAAAAATATATAATTCCCATTTTTCTCAAAGTGACTTTAAAGTTCTAAAGCTTTAAAATTCTCATAACCATTCTCTAAAATATCTCATCCTCCATTATAATTCATTCATAAAATAGATTTGTGATATGATTGTAATGAGTTTTCCTAAATTATACCTCTCTCTCACCTCAATCATCTTTATCCAATGGTTCACACTTTGAAAAAGTGTGGAATGAGTTACAAGGATTTATTTGAAGCTCAAGAGGGTTCTAACAAATCAAAACTCTGAGGGATGATTTTCTTAATCACCATTTAGATGGAGGGATTTATAGTTTTGACCTATTGAGTCAATCAGTTGATATGTAAGGGCTCACATCGATCTTTAATCGAATTCTTTATCAATTGTGTTTGTGTTCTATTTACTTTTCTGCATAGCATCATTTAAACATCAACTCGAATACTTTCATAAATCTGGTTTGTTTTTATCCATGCATAAATTAAACTGATTATATCTTTATATTATCATATTTAATTTAATAATTATCACGTAATATATTTCAATCTTTATTATTTCTTAATCACTCTAATTTAATTTACTTTTTAATGCTTCTTATATTTTTTAATGAACAATTCACCCCCATCATATTTTATGACCAACAAAAACATATCCAGTGATGCTAATAACATTGGTTATCTAATAAATAATGTTATAATTTTTTTAATGTTGGTTATTAGATAATGAACATAAAAAGGTTTTCTACTTTTTGTAATTATTTTACTAGGGAGAGATTGGATAATATGTAGAAAATATATCTTCAAGGTCTCAAGAAATCCTTACTATATATTTAAATTATTTTATTATTATATGATAGGCATAAGATATAATAGACTTAATTCAAATCATAACACATATTTCAATAAATAAATCAATGAATACTATCTTATTTATGTTGTATGGGTGACATGTTAGTCATATGACCGTCAAAGAAATCAAAGAGTTCTTAAATACACCCAAGAACAAGGTTCCACGATACAAATTTATTAAGAAAAAATTAATAGTAAGATTTTATATTTTAAGAAAAATGATTTAAAGAGAGTTGTGACGCATTATAACATGTAATAATTTAATTCAATATCTACCATTCTTTATGTTAATCTCAACAATTAACATTGAGGGTGAATATTTCTGAGTGCCATGTGTTAACAATAGTCTTATGTTCATTCTGATATAAAAAAGATCTTAATTTTCTCAATTGAGAGTAATCAATGGTTTCATGGTTAAAGTTTTGATATATTGGGAAAATGATCATGAAATATATGGGTTACAAATAATTAGAACTTATTATCAGGGGTCTATTAAATTGTTACAGGTAATCTAAATAAGAGAAAATAAACCATCTATTATGTTTTAAATATAAAATCAAAATATATAGCAACAAAATAAATTTGGATGAAAATTTATTGAAGTATCATGATTTCAAGAAACAATAGTCATAAAGAAAGAAATCTAGTATCCATTTCATGTAATGTTTTAGAGCATAGAGGTGCTATAGTGGGTGAAAAGTAAGTTGGTGGTGGGGTCCTGGATTCTAGATAGAATTTTGGAATTTTCTGATGACGAATAAAATTCCAGACTTATATTATTAGGAGTGACGACTCAGGCTATTCAGGAAACATGTCGAAGGCACAGATCATATTGTGGTACTCCACCAGATCGTCCTCCTTCCCACACTACCTCAGCCACTCCTAGTGTTGGCATTTCACCTCCTATAGTGTCCCCCCCCCCCCACTAGCACCACAGATTATGCCATCTCCCTGATGTCATCTGAATTGGGACCATTCATGTTCACTACCTCCTGGTCCCTTTTGCACCTCTCCTATAGAAATTCCCACCACAACTGGTCCCAGTCACACCCCACTAGCAGTAACACCCGCCACAGCCACATTTATCATTTTAATTGATTTCATAGCTGACTAATGTAGTGATATTTTTTAATGAGATAAGTATTTGTTGGTTCTACTGTATTTTTATCATTTATAATATTTTTTAATATACAACAAAAATTCATTCAGGAAACAAATATCATTTAAAATGTCAGGGTCATTACAATGTAATATTAATGTATCTTTAAGGCTTTGATAAAATCTTAGACATATATACCTTCATTATTACTATCCTTGGAATCAACATAGAAGATTCATAGAAGGGATTGGAATGAAGTGGATTTTTGTTTAGTTGATGTTAGTGATTTTTAGGTTGTGCCAGCTACCCAACGTCATATTTACAAAACAAGAATCTCTCCAGAAATCTAATCGTGTACCCAATAGGGTATCACCAGCTAGTCAATCCCACGTAGTTTCTCTCTTTTTGAAGTAATCAGCCAGCCTCTTGTTAGTTGTAGCTATCTTGGGGAGGTACTCCAGCACCACCCTACTCTAGGAAACCCACTATCCACCCAATGGAGGTTACTGGGTAACTAGTGGCATCAAGCAATCTCTAGTGAGGTGTATTTTTTATTGTATTTTTTTTAAACATGTCTTCTTCAACATCATTACACCCAAATAATTACAAATGATTATAAATTCATTTTGAGGGTATAAATGGAAACCTTTTCTCCTTATAGATTTACCACGTTATCATTTCTCACAACGATGTGCTATGAAATATCAATTTTATACAAAAGCTATAGAATTATCATTTCTCTCAAAGAACCTTTAAAGATAAAAATATTTCCAAGGCACTCAACCATTCCATCAAATATATCATCTTCCACTATAATTCATCCATCAAAGAGATTTGTGAGTGGAATGTAATGATATTTATGAAGTATAAATCTCTCTCTCTCCTTAAAATCCATTCTTCAATGGTTCACACTTTGTAAAAGTGTGGTACGGATTACATGGGTGTTGATGAAGCACAAGAGGGTTCTTAGAAATTCAAACTATGAGGGAAAAGTTTATTGGTCACTGTTGAGATCAAGGGATTTATAGTATTGACCACTTGAGTCAATGGGTGGGGATGTAAGGGCTGACATGGAGCTTTAGTCAAATTCATTATCAATTGTGATTGTCCTATATTTAATTTTATTCATTGAATCATTTAATAATTGGTTCATGTACGTGCATTAATTCAGTTTTATTGTTTCCAAACTTAAATTACATTAATTTTTCCATTATAAACAAGAGTGTAATTTATCAACTATTTCATAATCGATTTCTCGCTTTATCATTTCTTAATCACAATAATTTAAACTTACTTTTTAAATTAGATTTTATTTTTAAATGGAAATCCCCCTCGTGTCATAATTTTTGACCAACAAAGACATTCCTAGTAAACCTTTTAACATATGTTATCGAATAACCAATGTTGAAAACCCTTTTAATGGTGGTTAATATATAATAAAAATTAAAAGCTCTTCCTTTTTTAATTATTTTTCTTGATAGAGGTTGTTTAAATTTTATAAAATATATATGGTCTCAATAAATAAAGCAATGAATACTATCAGCTTTATGTTTTGTGTGGATGACATGTTAGTTTTAGAACCCAACAGACATGATTTTAACGCCCATGACATACTCAAACGATCAAAAAAGAAGTTTCCAGAATAAAAATTTATAATGACAAAAATAATGTTAATATTTTACATTATCATAAACATGATTTAAAGAGATTTGTGACTAAATACAACATGAAATCCTATAAGTAAATATATACCATTCTTCCTATTAATTTTAATCATTAGGGATGAATATTTTAGAGTTCCATATGTCAACAATAGTCTTATGTTCATTATGATATGAAAAAGATCATAACATTCTAAAGTGAGATTAATTAGTCCTTTCTTGAATAATGATTTGAAATACTATGAAGAGTAACATGAAACATAGGGGTGATTAATATGTAAAATTATGTTATAAAGAATTAGAACACGTCATCAGGGATTATATGTATTTAAATTTTATAAGAAATTCAAATAAGATAAAATAAACCATCTACTATGTTTTAAATATTAAAGAAATATAAATAGAAAAAAATTGGATGAAAAATTATTGAACTAACATGATCACAAGAAACCAGAGTCATAAATTAAATAATAAATTCTTTATTAAATTTACTTTTTTAGCACATAGGAGTGAAAATTGGATGAAATGGAAGTTCAAATATGTAGAAAATTCAATAATGGGTCCTGGATTTTTGAGAGGATTACGACATTTTTCAATGACGAATGAAATTCTGGACTTCCATCACCCTGAGAGATGACTCAAGAAATTTGGGGAATGTATAAAAGGTGTGGGTGTCATTGGGGTACTCCACCGCCTCCACCGACATCCTCCACTACCTCATATACTCGTAGAACCAGAACTGTCAATCCTGCAGTGGATCCCCCCACCACCACCGGCATCACCGAGTACGCCACCGCCACAATGTCAGGTGCATTGGGGCTACTCACATTCACCACCTTGTGGTCCCTATCTCTTAAAGGGGGAATTATATATAATGATCCTAAATAAATGAAATAGTTTTAAATTATATAATGAATTACCTTAAGTGTTTCTAACAAATTCATTTCATTGATAATGGATTTCTTTTAAATGGTATGCCAATTATAATTTATAAATCATTCGTTCCATAAATTGGGAATGGCTACCCACATAACTAAATCCTTATATTCTTGACTTAAACATTATTGGTTGATCATAACAATATATAGCTGTATAATAAATTATTTAAAGGTTAAAGTAATTTGTAGTTTTCTTTCTTAATAAATCCATTGGTCAATGATGGATTCTAGATAAATGGTGTGTCAATTTCAACTTATAATGTCTAGTATCCCTATAAAATGGGAATAAAAACCATATAAATGAATCCTTATATGCTCAAATAAACCCTCATAGATTGTTCTTGACATATTATGCCTATGTGATAAACCCACTAAGGGTGTGTTAAGATATTTAAAAATTAACCATTAATGGGTTTAACTTATATTAGATTCCAATTGTAATTTATATAATTTTTTCTCCATAAATTGAGAATGTATACCCGTATATCTAAACCCATGTTGGTATGACATGAACCTAGTAGGTCGACTCTACTCTTTACATTCCATGGTACTTAACCCCTTAGGGGTATGTTTAGGTTAAATTGGATGGTTATTTAAAGTGTCAAAAGCCACTCATATGATGATTCATATAAATGTATTGTGGAATATTACTTAAGTGAAACCCTTAATTTGATCAAATACCGTTCTTTTGTTTTTGGACCTTGTTAAAATAATCCTCAAGTTAATTAAAATGTCAGTTATAACCCAAAAGAGCATTTTCCTTTATTATAACAACCCAGCATGATAAAGGTTTAAATGCCTTAATTATATGACTCATATCAACAAGGTGTAGATTTCATTTTGGGATCCTACATTATTATAACTCCAAAGTTAACCATGTTTGTCTTGGAGTAGTGATCAGGATAGGTGACCTTATGGGACATTTCCCATGGTGTGTGTGAGTGAGGGAAAAAACAATGGAAAAAACATGTGTTGGATTGTGGGGACATTCATTATTCTGATGACCCATTCGAGTGCATGGGTGGTCCCAATGAAGGGTGGTCATATGTGTGTGGGGAAACTGGTGGTGCCTAGTGGTCGAGGACCCAATAAACATGTTATGATGGGTTGTATACGTTGTTAGTAGGGCCCAGTTGTTACATTGGTATCATAGGGGGAACCCATCCTTAAGTGTAGTTGCACTACTAGGGTTAAGGTATAAGGTCCTCAATGGGGACCTTGTTCTTTAAATGGGGGGGATGAATTAATACCCTAGAATGATAAAGGTTTAAATGAAAAAATTATATGACTCAGGTCAATAAGGTTTAGCTTTATTTTCAAGAACCTACCTGATTAGAACTCCAAAGTTAAGCGTGTTTGTCCTGGAGTAATTATCAGGATGGGTAACGTTCTGAGAAGTTTTCCATGGTATGTGTGACTGAGGAAAAATCATACTGGAAAGAAAACATGTTGGATTTTAGGGATAGGTATTAGTTTGATGACTCATTCGGACATGTGGGTGGGCCCCATTGGGGGACCACATGTCTAAGAGGCAACTACTGGTACTTGGAGGGCCATGACCTGATGACCATGTTAAGATGGGGTGTCTATGATGTTAGTGGGGCATAGTAGTTAAACATGTAATAGAGTAGGAACCTAGCATTAAGTGTAGTGGCACTGTCTGGGTTAAGATATAGGGACCACAATGAGGACATTGTGCTCTAAAGGGGGGTGAATTTTACACCCCATATTGATAATGGGTTAAATGACTAAATTATATGACTCATTTTAAAAAGGTGCACATTTATTTTCAGGAACCTACCTAATTATAACTCCACAATAAAGAATTAATGGACTAGATTTGTTAATATAAGATGTATGTGATGTCAGCAGGGCCCAGCTGTTACATTGGTATCATAGTAGGAACTTAGTCTTATGTGAATTTTCACTTCCACGGTTAAGATATAGGGTGCACAATATGGAATTTGTGCTCTAAAGGGGGGTGAAAGAAATAACCCATACTGATAAAGGGTTAAATGATTAAATTATATGACTCATGTCAATAAGGTGCACTTTTATTTTCGGAAACCTACCTGATTAGAACTATATAGTTATGCGTGCCTTTTCTGGAGTAGTGATCATGATGGGAGACCTTATAGAAAGTTTATCATAATGTGTGTGGTTTAGGAAAAAGCACACTAGAAGGAACATGAGTGGTCTTGTGGGTACAATCTTTATTATATGACTCAGTCAGGCATGTGGGTGGGCCCCATGGAGGGGACCACATGTCTACGGGGAAACTAGTGGGTCAAGACCCAATGACCATGTTAAGGCATGGTGTTTTTGCAATCAGTATGGCCGAGGTGTTACATCCATAACCTGTGGTTATCCTTTTATTTAACTAATCCTTGTAATGAGAACATATGGATATAATAAATGTTGAAATAAAATTATGAGATAATTATCATGGAATTATACACAACACTAGATAAATAAAGTGTCAAGTATACTATTTAAAATGTTTTGCTTTGTAACTAGTACTTGACATTTCATTTCTCAGATCCATTGTAATGTTTTTTAAAAGGTGAATTAATATTATGATGTACATAAAACCATTATGATATACAAATAGTGAAAACCCTAGTGTTTGTTCCAGACATAGTGGAAACATATGGTGGTGGGAGATATATTAAAATTTATTTTAATAATCATTTCCTAAAATGAAGATTGAAGATCTTTCATGTCAAATTTATAATAAATTTACACCATATTTGAAGAAATAAATACCCAAGCATAGGAAATTTCTTCATTTTCGAATGTTGATCATCCAAAAATACTCTTTTGAATTACCTTGGTTGTGTTGTGAGGATCTAAGGATAGAATCCCTCTAGTGGTGATCAACATGTTCTCCTATTATCTCGTAGAAACACCACTTGATCGTTAGGTTATACCACATAGAGTCAAATTTATTACGTTGTTATTTCTTGATCGCTCGTTCTTCTGTCTTAAAAAAATATATCATCCACATCCTATTCTTGAGAGTGAGAGAGAATCACGATTCAAGGGAGAATTCATTGTGTTCCACAATTATCTATTCTCATTTTTTTTGATGATCGACAAAATAGACATAATGGTGTATTTATTGAGTTAGGATTTAAGTTAAAATATTATTTAATTTCATATAGGACATTAAATAAAATTTATTACCTTTAATAGACTACATGACACATATTAATAATAATAATAGTAATAATATTATTATTTTCTGGCACACGCCAACTTGTGAAATAAAAAATATTATTTAACCAGCTTGTCAATTAATATTATACACTAGACATGGTATTGATCCATTCAAAATCCTCTTGGAATTATTAAATACCCTAATAAAATTTTATTCGTAAATAAATATTTAATTCACATACCGGTGAATAAATATTTATTAAATTATCAAAAAAAATGTATAAATATTTTTTTGTTCATAATCTAGAAAATAAATATTTATTTAGTTTATACGATCAATATTACTTGAATAAAATTATTCCCTAGACTTGAGAATAATATTATTTCCATTAATTAAAATCAAATAGAGATTAATTGAGATCAATGGAAACACCTAGTGTGTGAACCTATTGGATTATTTCTCATTGGCATTAAATAGGGTTGCCTAAAGTCCAAGATTAAAATCTAAAAATGGGTCAAAGAATATAAGAGAAAGAACATAATGCAACAATGTCAACAACCACATATGAATGCTAACTATGTAATATAATCCCTTTATCACAACATCTCATCAAGAATATTGTACATCCAGGTCACCAACCAGTATGATCAAAATGTATTTCTTTGACTATATAAAATAAACATGTTATTATACCATGAACATGGAATTTTAATGAGACGGTTCAATTTGAATCAGAGGGCTGATATATCAACATCTATGAAGATGGAAGAGACAAATACTTCATCTATTTATCCATTAATGACATCCCAATCACGACGCAGTGAATATACCCGACTTCCTGCCAACATATGGTGTGACAGTTTTAGTCTGTAAATCTAAGTGCGTGAGTTATGACATATATTAATGATAATCTTAAAGAATAAGTACCATTACACATTCTTGTAGGAAGTAATATTTTATGACACCAAAACATGTGGAATGCCAACTTTCATGTAACGACCTGAGATTTTATCAATAAAAGTTACCTTCTTGTAATTAGGTTATGTAGTTTAAAGCATATACATCATATAGAGAACCCAATAAAAATATAATTCTCATAATTGAAGAATTATAATTTAGTCAAAAAAACTAATAAGAATTAAAAATATTACTGTGGGGAAACAAATAGAAAATTAGATAATAAGAATCAGAAATTTTTGGATTTTCTTAATCCACTAGAATTAAAGCACTCACGAACAAAGCTCTAGAAATAAAACATAATTTTAACAATAAAATATTAATTTATAATAGGAAAGTATATATAAACTTATGAGAAAATATATGTGATATATGAATGGAACAATAGGTATTTATAGGAAGTAGTAAACCCTTATGACTGTTAGAAATATGACTATTGGAATAGGAATATGATCATTGGACTAGTAATGTGAACGTTAGGAATTGTAATCAGATTGTTAGAATAGTAACCTCACCTAGGAAAGTATAAATAAAATTTAGGTATCTTATAAAGGATAATATGATATAATTGTATCATGGAATAAGTAAGTAAATGTTTTAAGAATGATAAATTAAATGCTGGTATTTTTGCAAAATGAAAATGTTTATTTACAATTTTATAATTAATATAATGATTAAAAAGTAAATTTATTTTCAAAAATTATATTTAAATATTAATATTTTATCAGATTATAAATATAATTTATTTTTATGAGACCTAAATAAATTTATCAATGTTTTATAAAATCAATTATAATACTAAAATCATTTTTTCGAATAATTGATGATTTTAATTAATAAAAATAAATTTCTCATATTTAGACTCTTTTTAAAAAAAATGGATTCAAATTTTGAAATATTCATATCAAAAAATAGTTAGGTTTAAAATTTTTTATTTTTCTAAAATAGTGGAATTTTTTGTAAATAGTGAAATACGGTAATTTACGGTATTTGACATTATGAGTAAATAAATGAAATATTGAGTAATGGTTGTGTAATAGGTTATATAAGTGAAAATTATCTCAAACTCACATGATCTAGTTACTATATTTAGTCATGTTAATCAACACTATTGATAATTTTAAGACAAATATAATAAACCAATGAATAAAATAATCAAAAACACCCCTATCATCCCCCTATAAATACCACCCCCACCAACCCCTTTCCTCACACATCCTAAGATTTGAAGTTTTTATAAATTCTACCCAATTCCCTTCCCAAAAATATTTCTTATGTATTATAGTTGATCTTCTCAACAAAATACCATAACCTAGTGTCTTTAGGAGCTTCTCAAGGAGGCGATATTCAAATGGTAAAATCCTCATTCTTTCTCTTTGTAATTATTTCTTTATTATACCTCATAACATACTCCGATATATAAAGTAATATGATAAATCCTCTATAATAAATATACTATAATTGTATTATGTTAATGTAATATTCAAAATCAAATTTCCTCTCTTCCCATTTATCGTAAAAATGAAAACATCATCCATGATATATCGATTCACTACCTTCATGGACAACGATTTGTCATTTTCCATTACGACCTTCATGGATGTTCATAAAACCATTATAATGGCTGAACCATATTGTAAAATGTATATTGTAACATGTTTCATGTTTTGGAACTAATATATATACACAATATTAAATAACAAAACAATACTAGTTAGTGATGATCGAAAAACTACCAAAATAAACAAAATGTTTATCATTAACATTTTATCAAAGTAATCATCCTAATAATAGAAAAAAATGATATATGGGACCATATAATATTCTAAAAGTAAATTAATTCCATTTCATTCCATTTTTTTAGTTTTTCTTCCATTTGACATGAACACACATAATTATACCAAATATAACCAACCATAAAACCATGAAACGTATGATCCCAAAACAAATAAATTAAACATTATAACACATTGAAATAGAGATAAATGAACTTAATAAAGTTATTATAAATCAAATATACGTTGAATAGTTTCTTAATTAAATTATTAATGAGACTAATTTGATTATTTAGGACATTAAGTGAAAGTGAGAACAGATTCAAACATAAGGTATCAGATCCATCTAAACCTCTAAATCACCTTTAGGTTGTGAATTCTCTCTCTTTACCCAAATTGTATTTCCTAATTTTTAGTATATATTTCTTCTAAATTATGGGTATATTTTCTAAAATTATGTATCGAGATTAATTCAACCATCTTTGGATGAGAAAAATATGTTTTAAGATGTTTCCTTCTCAATTGCTCTTGATAAGAAAACTCGATTAAACAGAAGTTCCCAACTTCTTAACAATTTTCAAGTACACTCCAAAATATGTTTTAAATTACCATTATTTTTTATAAAATAAATAATTTCATCATGAAAAACAATCTTAGTTTATTATAGGTTTATATTGAAAATTATTCATTTTTCCTCTTTGAAGAATCTTTAATATTTTTCTCTTAAACTACACTAAAGTGTCTACTTTCCAACGTTTCTTAAACAATTTTTTTACTTTTTTTCAATTTAGTTGGAAATAATTATTCATGAACTATTTATATTTTACCTTATTAATTTCCATGTATGATTTAAATCTATTATTTCTTTTAAACCATTATGATACACCCCATGGTTATGATTTATGACATGATTACAATACCCATTCCATTCCATGGGAAACCTGTATGTGTATTCATTATATGGCACACATATGTATGAACATGTTATGATTGGAGCAGCCATATTGTTCTCCAATTCATCAGGTAATGTTTTTTCGCATCAGACATAATATGTGATATTAGGTAGTAAACCTAATCCATGATGGTATTTTTTCCACCTTGTGATATAGTATTATCAGTTAGATTTGACCCGTGGTTATGCCATGTTAAATGTTTCTACCACAATAAAATATTTCTATGATCACATGATTTCATGTTTTATGTGTTATTCTTACATATGTTGATTCATAATCCATGAATTTTATGTCATCATATTATTCTTTCTATCTCATGTGACATACTTTATTCCTATTCTTATTATTTTATTGGTCTTTTTAGCTCATCCCTTTTGTCTATGTATTCACCTAGTTATCCTATGAATATGTAGGATCTCAAAGGAAGTTAAGAACTCATTATTTAATATTAATATAAAATTGTATTAGTCTATTTAAATATGTTTAATTTTAGGTACCTAGTCTTCCTAAGACACTAGACTTTATAATTTTCGGTTTATATTTTATGGTTAATTATGCTTAAAACCATGTAATAATATGTGTGAATGGTTGGGGTTTTTATAGGTTTTATCATTAAAGGGAATAATTATATTTTTGGATATTATGATTAGAAATATTTAGTAAGAATCCTAGGTATAATTATACAACCATGGATAACCTAGATTGAATCTTAGGTAATCACAAGTTAGGATACACTTTTCATTTACAATTTTATCCTTTGATGTTCAAAGTTTACTTTTTTATTTTTATTATTAGATATGTATTCAATCCCATCAAATTATATTTTCCTTTTCTTAGTTAATGGATGGTAATTAGAGAACTCATTCCAATAATCAATGTGACTGATAGTGTGACAATTTCCCTAATGGAATGCCAAATCTGATGGGAACTGGAGCTCAAAACATCATGACCGTACTAGAACAACTAGCTTAAGTTGCGATTAGAAAATTGAATCATGTGGAATTATATCCTTATCTTAAGAAATATAATGTTGTGGCCTAATATTTTATATGAAAAAGTCCTCATATCTTTAGTGGATCTTCTAATCCTCTTAGTGAGGAATAATGGATTAACTCCATTGATAAGATATTCTCTATCCTTTATTAGGTCCCAATCTCATTATCCTATAATTACCTTGGACTTGTTTGTTAGGTTGGGTTAGATCCCCCGTTATTGAAGTGGAATGACTTTGATTTACACTTTGAATTCTCTTGGTTTTGATATATGGGAATTTCAAGAAACATTTTCATGGTTTCATCTGAATACGTTTTCTAGGACGCCTGAGATTACATCCATGTGTCCCCTGATTACACTATTATTCCTATTATTAGTGACAATCCAGCTAGGCCAAAGTAGGTGGTATTCCTTATTTCACCTCCACGTTATGGATTCCCTATTATAGATATATTTCACATGGTTATGTTTCATACTTGCATAGTTGAAAGCAT
Organism: Viscum album; assembly: GCA_963277665.1. Lineage (NCBI taxonomy): Eukaryota > Viridiplantae > Streptophyta > Magnoliopsida > Santalales > Viscaceae > Viscum > Viscum album. Next base: position 615,225 of record CAUJRU010000342.1, read on the forward strand.
TAGACACCATTGGTGGTGGCCTATTGAGATTTACTCACACCCTATTCAGGCCACCATTTGGTAATTGGGATGATATCTGGGATACAGATTAGGACATAACTTTTGCATCTTTTATCAAACATATTTTGGGTTAAGACTTTTCATGATAATAGTGGGTTGAGCATGTACTCAGGATTTTTACAGGAATTGTGTCTTTTATTTATTTATTCTTTTATCTGTCATGACTTGTTGTATGTATTACCTGCTGTATACACGATTTAATTGTTATTTTGGCATTTTATGTTTAATTTCTTATTAGTTTATTTGTCACTTATCATGTTACGTGTTATTATTATCTTCTACTATTCATATCAATTATTTGTTCCTTAGTTGTATTCACTACTGATCCAAATGCTATATTCTCTCGACCATACCACCTTTAGATCATCACAACTATTTGGAAGCTTTTGGAATATGGGGAGGTTCTCTTAAAAATATGTGACCCTTAGATTCAATTAAATATCAATAAAATGGGCCCAAGATGGAAAAAAGTGGAATCAGATGTTTCTTTTCCTTTTTTTTACTTTTTTGGACTAGTAGACATGATATTAGAAATGTATTGAAACTTGGTAAATATCGTATGTCTCGGAATGACTAACTCATGCATCAGGGAAATATCATGTTTTCAAGGATGAGACTATCGTTCATTATGTTGGTTATTGTAGTTTATTTTTATTTTACCTTTAGTGACTGTTAATATTTCCCCTAGTTATTTACATATCTGATTTATCTCTTTTCCTGGCATGTTAATAGATGTGGTGTGCTCATGCATAATTTTAGACACATGGGGTTCACATGTCATTATCATACTTATCTATTTACTAATATTGTGTGATTTCCTTACTTGTATACATTTATCCTATGGTTGATAGCTTTTCGTGTTATAGTAATAGTATATAGTTGGGTAAATAAAGATTATACATTAATCTAAATGGTGTTTTCCGATATAACTTGATGGTAACATTCTATTTAAAAATCCTGAAATTATTTATAGAAATGAAATAGTTTTAAAAAAAATTTATTAATTAACTTATGTTTTTTATCAAATTCAATTAATTTTTTAGGTATTTAATTTAAATGTGATGCCAATTGTAATTTATAGAGCGCTGATTCCATAAATTGTGAATGGATACCCACATAACTAAATCATTATATTAATGATTCAAACCTTTTAGGTTGATCTTATAAATTTATATCTACATAGTAAATTACATAAAGGTTAATGTAATTGATATTTTTGTTTCTTAATAAATTCATTGGTAAGTGATGGATGCCATTTAAATGGTGTGTCAATTTCAACATATAAAGGACAGTATCTCTATAACATGTGAATGAAAACCCATATAACTGAATCCTAATATGCTCAACCCAACCCCCATAGGCTGGTCTTTACATACTATGCCTATGGGATAACCCCGCTAAGGGTGTGTTAAAATGTTTAAAATCAACCATTAATTGGTTTCACTAAAATTAGATTCTAATTGTAATTTATAGAGCATAGTCTCAATAAATTGGGAATGGATACCCATATAAATGAACCTAGGATGGTATGACATTAACCTTGTCGGCCGAGTCTACTATTTACATGACATAGTACACAACCCCTTAGGGTATATTTAGGATAAATTATATATTTATTTAATGTGTCAATAACCACTCATATGATGATTCATATAAATGTATTGGGGAATATTACTTAACTAAAATCCTTAATTTAATAAAATACCTTTCCTGTGTTTTTGGACCTTATTGAAATAAGTCTATAGTTAAATAAAATGTTAGTTACAACCCAAAGAGTTATTTCCTAGATTGTAACAACCTATAATTATATAGATTTATATGACTAAATTATAAGACTCATGTCAACAAGGTGAACCTTTCTTTTCAAGAGCCTATTAGATTAGAACATCACTATTAAGCATGCTTGACTTGGAGTAGTGATCAGGATAGGTGGCCTTATCGGTAGTTTCCCTGGATATGTGTGAGTGAGGGAAAAGTACACTTGAAAGAGGTTGTGTAGGAATATGGGAACAACCATTAGTCTGATGACCCATTCGGGAATGTGGGTGGGACCCATGGAGGGGATCATGTGTATGTGGAGGGACTGGTGGTACCTAGTGGTTCAGGACCCAAGGACCATATAAAAACGGAGTGTCTGTGTAGTCAGTGGGGCCCATTTGTTACATTGGTATGAGAGGTGGAACCCCACCTTTAGTATAGTGGCACTTCCTGGGTTAAGATATTGGGTCCACAGTGAGGATGTTGTGCTCTAAAGGGGGGTGATTATAACACTCCATAATTATAATGTGTTAAATGACTAAATTATATGAGTCATTTCAACATGGTGTGCTTTTATATTCAGGAACCTACCTGATTAGAACTCCACAATTAATATTGCTTGAAATGGAGTAGCGATCCGGAAGAGTGACCTTCTGGGAATTTTCTCATGGTTTGTGTGAGTTAGGATGAAGCACACTGAAAATACTATGTGTTGGCTTGTGGGGACATTCATTAGTTTTATGACCTGTTTAGGAATGTGTGTGGGCCCCATGGAGGGGACAAAATGTCTGTGGGTAACTGGTGGTACCTAGCGAGCTTGGACCCCACAACCATGTTTAAACGGGGTGTATGTGCTATCAGTGGGGCCCGATTGTTACATCTATATATTTTGATTGACCTATCCTTTAATTGATCCTAGTTGTTAGAACATATATATATGATAAATTTTGAATGAAAATTATGATATAATTTCCTATAATGTTATACAACATTAGCTAAAATAAGTGTCAAGAATAGCGTATAAAATGTTTTTCCCTGTAACTAGTACTTGACATTACATTTATCAGAGTCTTAATAATGTTTTGTAAAATGTTAATTAATGTTATAGCCTACTTAAAACCTTTATGTTATACAAGAGGTGAAGACCAAAGTGTTGGTTCCAGGTACAGTGGAAGTGTGTGGTAGTGGGATATATATTAAAATTTCTTTTAAAAATCATTTCCTGAAACCAAGGGAGAGGTTATTACATGTAAAATTTATAATTAATTTTCTTAATATTTAAAGAAATAAATACTTGAACTTGGGATATTTCTTCATTGGTGACTATTGATCATAAAAATAGAATCTTTTGAATTACCTTTGTTGCACTATGAGGATCAAAAGATAGAATCTCTCTAGTGGTTATCTACATGTTCTTATATGGTCTCTGAGAAACACCACTCAATCTTCGGGTGATAGAACACTGAGTCAAATGTCTTGTGTTGTTCGTTCGTGATCACTCGTTCTTCTGTCTTGAAGAAATCTCTCTTTCACTTCTTGTTCTTGAGGGGGAGCTAGAATGAGGAGTTAATATAGAATTTGTCGTGCACAAAAAATCTCTATTATTAATTTTTGGATGCTCTACACAATAAACATAACCTCCTATTTATAGATATAGGATTTAGGTTAAAATATTATTTAATTTTATATCAACCATTAACGAACTTTTATCACCTTTAATAAACCTCATTCCATATAATAATAATATTATTATTATTATTATTTTTTGGCACACTCCAACTTATGCAATGAAAAATATTATTTAACTGGATTATTAATTATTATTTGTCCCCAGACATAGTCTTGGTCCATTTGTCTTCCTCTTTCATTTACTTAACACCTAAATAAAATTTTATTCCTAGATCAATATTTTATTCCCATACCAGCGAATAAATAATTATTAAATATTCAATAGAATGAAGAAATATATTTTTGTTCGTAGAACGATGAATAAATATTTATTTAATTTATGATTTCAATATTACTTGAATAATGAAATTCCTTGAACTTGAGAAAAATAATTATTCAATTAATTAAACTCAAATTGAATTTAATTGAGCTCAATGGAACCCCTTAGTGTATGGACGTCTAAGGTTCTTTCTTATTGGAATTAAGAGGGCTTGCCTAAAGTCTAATATTAATATCTAAAAATGGATCAAGGCGCCCAATATAAATAAAATGATTTTACAACATAGACAACCTCATCTGAACACTCACTATGTAATATAATTTCTTTTTTCACAATATCTCCTCAAGCAGGTTGCACATCCATGTCACCAACTTATATGATCGTTATGTATTTTTTTCACTATCTAAAATAAACACATCATTACACCATGACCATGGAAAATTAATACAGCGATTCTATTCCAATCAAAGGGTTGTGATAATAGCTTTCATAAATATGGAAGAGAAAAATCCTTACTCAATATATATATGAATGAAATGTCAATCATGACACATCCAATGTACCCTACTTCCATCCAACATATGGCGTGACAGTTTTAGTCAATAAATCTATTTGTGTGATTCATGAAATACATTAATGAAAATATTGATGTCTAAGGACCATTTATCATGCTTGCAGAAAGGAATTTTCAATGACACCAAAACAAGAAGAATTCCTACTAGTGTGTAACATCCCAGAATATTATCAATGAAATTTTCTTTATTATAATTATTTCATGTAGTATAAAGTAGATACATCACATAAAGAACAAACTAAAAATATTATTCTCACAAATGAAGAATGATAATTTAGTTAGAAAAAAACTAATAAGAATGTTAAATATTACACTAGGGTAATAAATAATAATTAAGATAATAAAAATATGAAAATTAGGATTCTCCCATTCCACTAGAATGATCTCACTCACGAATAAAGTTGTAGAAATAAAACATGATGTTTATAATAAAATATTCATTAATTAGATGAAAGTATATATAACCATGGGAGAAAATATAATTGATTTATTAATTGAATAATTTATATTTATAGGATGTAGTAAACCCTTGTGACTGTTAGAAATATGACTATTGAAATAGTAATATGATCGTTGGAGTAGTAATGTGACTGTTAGAAATAGAAATCTGGTTGTTATAATAGAAACCACACCTATGAAAGTATAAATAAAATTAGGTTTCTTATAAATTAAAATATAAAAAATTTATATCACAGAATAAGTAAATAACTGACAAAAAATTAGGATTTTTTTCCATTAAAAAGAATGAAATTCTTGTTAAGGAGGGGGGGAAATGAAAACCAAGAGTGTCAAACCTAAAAATGTTATTAATGTATTTTGGTATAAAACCCATATAAAAAAATAAAAATAAATTCTCATCCAGACCCTCTTTTCTAGCCAATGTGTTTGCCTAAAAATATCCTTCTCTCCAAGTATGTGGAACCTTAATTCCAAGATCCAACAGGATCCTCCGATTCCTAATAATTTAATTCAGCTACCATGGTATCTTCATATTCCCTTACATCATTTACACAAGACTATTTGAGTCATATTCTATATCCCTAATGAAAAAATTATAAATCTTACATAGTTCTACACCATTGAGTAATGATCTTCCCTCTGCTTTAAGAGAATTCCATTGTTCATAGTAAGTACTAAATCCCAACATCATTGAATCATTGGTATTTCTTGTCATCCCTTCACCTCTCATGAATCCGTCCCCACATGACCCATCAACTTTGAGACTCATCCCATTTGACATTGGATTATAGCGTGCCCATTTTCCTCAATTTACACTACGATTCCCATATGCTACCATAGCAACCTATGGAATCAGTTTCCTAAGGGATGGGGAGGCATATCTACTAACCTGAAGTCTCCCTAGTTCAGTCACCTGGGCACAAATACATACTTTAATTCTACACAAAGAATAGGATATTCCCACCCTTGCATTGTTCGTAGTCTCCCAAATGACCTATAATACTGGCGAGAAAAGAATATTTCATGGTTTCACCTCCTCCTTGCACTAATTATTCCCCTAAAACCAGTTTCAAAAATATTCATCCATGGTTTCAATGAAAAAATTAATACCCATGAAGCATTCCATAAAACTCCGCAAATTTGTTGTGATATTTCTTTTGAATAAAATATACCAGCAATACACTTTTCTTAGAATATTACATCACCATCAATAAGAGGAAAGATATATACCTTTATTCTTGATCACGTCCTCGGGCAGAGGGGACATGTTTCTCAAGGCACCAGATAGAGAAATTCAGCTTTGATGGAATCCATTTACACTAGAGTGTTGGTTCCCTTTCATCATTTCCATTCCTGAAATGCATTCAATCTCGAAGGGTGCTACCATTAAAACACCCCAATTTCAACACTATAAGAAAAAATGTATCTAGATCATCATTTATAACAATTTTTTCATAAATATTTTATTGATTGATATTTAGAGTCCTCTGAATGAGAGACATATACCCATTTTTTTCTCTGAATGATAAATCTGGAGTCGGGCATCCTGGGAAGAAAAGCGGTTCACCCCTACAATTTTCTCTTCAGAAATTGATCTCACCATGCCCAACCATCCAGTGAGAGTTCCCCTCCATAACCTTTAAAAGATCACACATGAGATGCGCTAACTTCAACAGTTTATTTCCTGTCATGTTCCAGTCACTCCACTACTTTCCCTACCCATTCTTCCTACATGTCACCCAAATATAGTCCCCTTCAATGATTTCCCATGCCAAATTATCTTGTATGAAAGACATGGTTTCCTGTATGTCTTGATGTTTAACCCCCATTTAGAAAATGGATTTTCCAACCTCTTCCAAATTTCCCAATGACATCTATCCATGTTGTTGGGGTCCCAAAGAAACGTAGTCATGATTTCTTCAATTCAATCAATGGTTTGTTTTGGAACTTTGATAATAGAAATTTTGAGTAATAGTTGACTCATGGATGTTGTATATTCTCATTATCACAAAATAACATGTTCATGTTACTATATTTAGTCTTAGTAATCAATAATACTGATATTTTTTATCCAAAATAATAATAAAATTTATAAAACAATAAAAAACACCCCTCTCACCCCCCTATAAATACCACCCCTCACCAACCCTTCTCCTCACACTTTCTAAGATTTGTAGCATCACTAAGTTCTACCCAATTACCTTACCAAGCCTCTTTTGAAAATCCAAGGACTTTAATTCGAAACAAATGACTAAACCCAAGTCTCTTAAGGAGGTTCTCAAGGAGGTGATATTCAAAAGGTAAAATCCAATTTCTTTTTTTTAAATTATTTCTTTCTTCTACCACAAATTTTCCCCCACTATTCAATGTGACATGATAACTCCAATATTGTAAATATACTATAATGTTTTTATGTTCATGGAATATCCATCATAAAAACTCTCATATTCCTCTTTTATCTTAAAACTGAAAATACCGTCTATGATATTTCTATTCACCACCTTCAAGGATGATGAATTTTCATTTTCCATTATCGCCTTAAAGGCCAGTCATAAAACCCATAAAATTGTTTAAAAAGATTTTAAAATATATATTATAAACTATTTCTTGTTTTTCAACAAATATATATACATAGTTTTAAATAATAAAACAAAACTAGTTTGGGATGATTAAAAAACCACCAAAATAAACAAAATGTTTACCCTAAATATTTTATCAAATGAATTATCCTAATATCATAAAAAATAATATATATGATAAAATTTAAAATTATGGAAGTAAATTGATACCATTTCATTACACTTCTATAGTTTTTCTTCCATTTGACAAGAACTCTCATAATTATACTCAAGGGAACAAACATAAAACCATGAAACAAGTACTCCTAAAACAAAGAAATTAAACATTATAACTCATCTAAATGTCCATAAGTTAAGTTAATAAAATTATAATAAATCAATTATATATTGAAAAACTTTTGAATTAAATTATTAATGAACCTAAATTGATTTTATAGGACATAAAGTTCAAGTGATAACACATTCGTACATATGGTAAGGGGTCTCTCTGAACCTCTGAATTACCTTTGGGTTGTGCTTTATCTATCATTCCCCCAAATTTATTTCCCCATTTTTCATATATAATTATTCTAAATTATGTGTATATATTCCACACATATTTCTCTAGATTAATTTATCCTTATTTGATAGGTAAATACATATTTTAAGTTGTTTCGTTCCCAATTCCTCTTGATAAGAAAACCCGATTAAAGAGAACATCCCAATTTCATACCAATTTTCAAGAACACTCCAAAATATATTATAAGACACCATTATTTATCTAAAATAACTCATTTCATCAGGGAAAACTATATTTGTTAATTTTTGGTTTATACATAAAATTATTCATTTATCCCCTTTAAAAACACTAAATATTTTCTCTTACACTGCACTAATGTGGATCCTTTCTAAAGTTTCTTAAACAATATTTTTACATGTTTTCACTTCAATTGGACAAAATTTATCATGATCTATGACTATTATCCATTATGAATTTCCAAGTATTATTTAAATCCATTCATTGTTCTAAACCATTATGATACACCCTTTGGTTATACTTTATGACACGATTACAATACCTATATCTTTCCATGGGTTACCAATATGTGTATTCTTTATGTGACACACATATGCATGAACATGTTATGATGGTTGTACCTAGATATTTATCCAATGCATCGGGTAATGTTTAGTCTCCTTATACCTCATGTATGAGATTATGGATTAAACCTAATCCATTATGGGACTTTTTTCACCATGTGATATTGTATTACACTACTACAAAATAGGCCATTAAAAGTGCTAGAAATATAATTTATCAGCACAAGAAAATCACTGACTACCTAAGAGAGATTAAAAGCCCTGGTATTTTATCATCACTTTTTTAGCGCTGATAAATGGACTTTTATCTACAATTATAGATGTGTTGATAAAGTAAATCTTTATAAGTTCTTTTAAAATCATTGAAATTTTTTTCCTTTATCATTTTTTCTAAAACAACTAAAAACAATTTTCCTTTATTATCAATTTTAAAAGCACTAATAAATGCATCCTTTATCAATGATTTTAAAGGAACTGATAAAGGGCCATACTGTAGTGTGCTGTAACAGCACACTGCCACCACTGCAGTGTGCTGTAATAGGACACTACAACATAGAAACACCCCAGATATAAAAAAACATGTACCAATATATAATTTAAATGAAATAAAATTTAAAACATGAATATAATAAAAAAAATATTATAAATATTTCAAACATTTGTTTATAAAATTACATAAATAAATATTCTTATATATATTCAAAAACATCAATGTTCCCTATCTTTTAATTCTGACCCTGACTCATGCTATTGCTGAACAAACAAATCCATATTTAAGTTGTCTTTTTTACTAAAATGTTATTTTAAACTAAAAACACATACTTTTGATTCATTATAGACACATCCTATATTGTTTTGACAAGAAAACAAATCCTACAAGTAAATAATTACATTTGAATATTTTTTCTAAATTATATATAAAATCCAAGACAATTTGATTGGTTTTGAGCGAGTGATGCATTTTGAACTAAAATGTCCATTTAAAACTAATAAGGCACTCATTATGTAATATCGTTCACATCATGTATCACATTGAGTTGAGTCTAATTCCTACATATCAAAAATAACTTATGGATCATTTTTTATAGTATCATAAAAATTTGAATGTGTTTTCTCAATTTGAGTAGGTTAGTTATCCATTTTAGTAAAATTGATGTCATTTTTAAATATAAATACACACTTTGAGTCATACCCATCACACCATGTGTTTGATTGAGGTGAATATGATTCCTACATGTCACAAATAACTTATAGACAATTTTTATAAACTATCAAAATAATCTGAATGTGTTTTCTTGGTTTTTAGTAGGTCAGTTGTCTATTTTACTAAAATTGATCTCAATTTTAAATAAAAATATGCACTTTGAGTAATATCAGTCACACCATGGGTCGGATTGGGGTTTGTCTAATTCATAAATATGTCAAATGACTTATGGATCATTTTCATAAAGTAACAAAATAATATGGATGATTTTTTTTTATTTTTTGTACATTTGTTGTCTTTTCTACTAAAATGTCATTCTAAAATGGAAAAATGGACTATGGCTCATTTTGATCCAATCATGTATCATTTTTAGGTAAGAAAAAATTATAAAAATAAAAAATGAATTATAAATCATTTTCCTAAATTATCAATAAAACCAAATAGTGTATGATTGGTTTTCAGTGAGTGAAACTTTTTGAACAAAAATGTCGATTTTAAACTAATAAAGGAGACGTTGAGCCATATCAGAGACATCATGTATTGGATTGGGGCACGAATGATCCATAAGTGTCAAAAATGACTCATGGATAATTGTTTTAAAGTATACAAACAATATTAATGTGTTTTCACTGTTTGGGATAGGTCAGTTGTCTATTTGACTAAAATTGATGACAATTTTAATTAAAAAGACGCACTTGGAGTCATACCAACCACATCGTCCATCATATTGAGGTTAAAATGAATCATAAATATCTCTAATGAAGTTTGGATAATTTAAATAAGTCTCAAAACAATATAATTGTGTTTTATTGGGTTTTAGTATATCATTTGTGCTTTTTACGAAAATGTCATTTTAAACTGGAAATACACAAATTTCACTTATTCCAATCACATTGTGTATCATTTTTATGTGAAACCAATTAATACACATAAAAATTTACTTATGAATCATTTTCATAAATTATTAATAAAATCTGATAATATGTGATCATTTTTGAGTGAATATAACTTTTTGAACTAAAATATCGATTTTAATCTGATAATAGACTCATTTAGTTATACCAGGAACATAGAGTATCAAATTGAGGTAGGGATGATCCATACATGTCGAAAATGTATTATGTATCATTTTCATAATGTATAAAACCATAAAAGAATCATTTTTTCATTTTTGAGTAGTTTGGTTGCCCATTTTACTAAAATTGATGACAATTATAAATAAAAAGACATACTTGGAGTCATACTAATCACACTATGTGTCGGATTGAGGTGAGTTTGATTATTAAACATCTAAAATGAGTTTAGAATCATTTCTATAATGTATCAAAACAATCTGAATGTGTTTTCTTGATTTTGAATATGTCAATTGTCTTTTTTACAAAAAAAAGTCATTTCAAACTGGAAACAAGCACTTTTGACTCATTATGGTCACATAATGCATCAATTTGAAATGAAACTAATTCCTATACATCAAAAATGAATTATGAATCTTTGTACTAATTTAACAAGAAAATATAATTGTATTTGATCAGTTTTTAGTGAGTGACACTTTTTGAACTAAAATTTCGATTTTAAAGTAATAACAGACGCACTGAGTTATACAGGGCACAACGTGTATCAGATTAATGTGTGTCTGGTTCCTAAACATCACAAGTGACTTATGGATAGTTTTTAAAAACTATCAAAACAACTTGAATATGTTTCATCAATTTTGATTATTTCAACTTTTTACTTTACAAATATTAATGTCAAATATAAATAGAAATAAGTACTTGGAGTCATACAAGTCACATTGTGTGTCATATTAAGGTGTAGAAGATTCCTACACATCCCAAAGTATCAAAAAAATTTCTAACATTCAATGTTTCCATGATATCCATTGAATTTATTTATCTAAATTCCGACATTACATGAAGAACTTCAAAAAAACCACCCAAGCTTGAAAGAAATTATTCACATGTATAAGAAAACAATTATTATATGATTAATAATAAAACTAAATAAATTAAAAATAAATATGAAATAATACATTAATTCTATGGACAATGATTTTATTGTGGAAACATAAAGATTATATCTATTATTAAGTGTTGGAGTGATCTTCAAGGAATATGATATGTGTAAACATTGCATGGGAGAAAGGTTTTGAGGGAGAAGAATTATGTGGAATTGTTTCTGCCTAAAGGCATGAAATATAGATAGATCACCCCAACTCCAAGAAAAGAATCCACCTATATAAGAAGACAATTATTATGTTATTAATACTAGATTTGAATAGATTAAACATAAATATAAAATAATACATTAATTATCTAGATAATGATTTTACTACGAAAACATCAAGATTACCAATTTGATTGAGTAGATGTAGCATCATCACTCTTCCTACATAGTTATTGGAGGAAACATGATGTAAAGTGATAAATTCAACACTATAAGGGTGAAAAGGTTTTGAGGGAGAATATTTCTATGGATGATTTGGTACAGAATGGTATGAAAGATATATAGAACACCACAACATGAAAAAAAGAATCCACCTGTAAAAGAAAAAATTTATTATTTGAGTAATAAAAAAATTAAACACATATATAAAAAAAGACATTTATTTAATGGAAAATTATTTTATCATGAAAACAATGAGATTACCTATATGATTGAGTAGAGGAAATGTTATTGCTCTTCCAGCAAGGTCATGATAGATTGAAAAGAATCCTCTAAAATAAAAAAACTCTAGAAGGAATAATGAAAATTAAATCATTGATCCATTATATAATTTTTTGATAAAATAGATAAAGTATATCATAACATTATGTTTACATATTTCCAAAGGATTTCCTTCATTATAGTATGTTCTTATGAGGGATTGGTAACATGATCATGTACAAAGGACATTGTATGTATGATTTTAAAAAATTTGATTTAGATTATGTTAATTTAGAATAGAACATATAATATAATGAGAAAAACATGATATTTTTAAAAAAAAACTTTTACCTTTTCATTGAACTCTCTTTTTTTTGTAAGGTTTCTGGAATTTTGTTCCTCTATCTATAATCCAAATCCCCTCTTTGAAGTCCCCTCTAATGTACAAGAAATTTTTTACATTGGGAACGACATGAAGTGATTGTTATATGACAATAAAAGTGTCATCCATAATTGAATTTTAATCTGACCCAACATTTTTTAGTCACCAGCAAGGCAATTAACCAATTGTTGTTTGTTGGATTAGAGAAATAAAATAATTGCAGTTATTTTGATTCTATTATGAACAACTCATCTTTTTCCCCTCCCATGATGAAATTCACCAACACGAATCCCATTTCATCATCTTTCACTACAATGATATTGTTAACCCATTTTCAATCTAAAATCAAGACCTAAAATTTTTTATAATACATCTCGTATATATCTTCGATAATTCCAAAATATGACATATTTTTATAAATTATATTTTGTTTTCTCAAAACTAGATATGTGTATCACTTCATCCATAATAACAACACGGAAAGTTTTCATCATACTATAGTCATCGTGTCCTTTTTTTGAATGAAGAAACATAGATTACAAAACCATTGTATGATATAACATTTTCATTTATTCCTCTAGATATCCATTGAACTCATTAGACAATTGAACTCAGATTTTCAGATAACTACTTATAAATTAAATCTCAGAACAATCCTATAAACAGTTGATTATATGTATTTGATATCCATACTTTATACCTTGATGGATTCAAATCTCTAAGAATTTATTTGTGGGATTAAATGTATGAATGAACATCATTACTATTATATATAATTTAAAGTTATGAGTTCTCCCTCTCTATCAAGGTAACTGTAACAACATCTCTTCTAAAACTTCCTTCTCCCTTAAGACATGTGTTGCAATGAGACTTTTGGTGACTGATGCTGCCAACATCTGATAAGTAATTGATACATAATTCAATATCTTCTTTAATATTATATTATTATACAATACAACCTTATAGGTGACTTCAATTCTTGATATACACTTTCAAAATATTTATATACTGTTAAATGGGTTACATCCATCTGTAATGGATAGGACCAAATATTTGAATATATATAACCAAGTGAACTATCAGGTGGACCATTATATTAAATAATAATGGTGGGAGGAATATCTCAAATTCACATAACATGACCATAACCTCATTATTCATGATGGGAAACATCGCTAGGTATATAACTTTACTACACATGTCTTTGAAAAATAAGTAGAGTCTGGTTAATTTATGTCATACATTTTGAGGTTGAATGAAATGGAAGAAAATAAGAATTAAATCTTGCATAAAAATATGGTAGTCATGTGATTTATGTCCTTTTAACAACAAATTATTCATTGGAATGACATTATTTATATTTGGTTAATACCCCTATGGAACTTTTACACTATTAAGGAAAAGGAAAAATCCCAATATTTCCTCTCTGGATGTAGTGTAAGCTGTTGGAGGAAGAAAAGTCATCTTTTTACCCTTCACTGGTGCCAACTCTTCTCTTATCCCTATTTAAATTAAGTTCAACCTAGCCTTGATTCTACCTTTGGTTTTTTATAAATCATTTAGTAATATGACAATAACACTGTCAAATGTATTTTTTTCTACATTGATGACCTCAAGAATATATTTGACATAAAAACAATTCCAATAGAGTAACTCATATAAAATTAATCCCATCTTATAATATGATTTTGTAAGGTTTTTCAAAATTGGTTTACTGAAAACATGTCAGTATCTTCTAATTTATTGTATATTTGATCACTCTTTAATGGAAAATGTTTTGTACCTTATTTGAAATTCCCATAAAATGTTGTCATCCATGATTAGTATATATGTTCTTGAGGTAGAAATTTCTGATGATGTAAAAATATAGTCTTAAAATAATTTTTTAACCAAACTGAGTATGTGCATTTTTCACAAATGGGACACCCCAACATTCTATTAATACTATATTAAAATAAATTTCTATAAGTAGGGAAGTCATTAATCATTTCATACAACATGGACCTCAATGTGAATTCTTCAATTATATAAACATCATACATTATAGCGCTTGTATCCTATATCAATTTTTGATCTTCAATCAATGGATCCAAATAGACATCAATATCATTACTGGGTTGCTTTGGTCCAAATATATCTAATGACAACATAATTTATTTATGCTTCATGCATAAATATGGTGGAAAGTTATAATTTACCAACATGATGAGCCATTTACTATGAGTACTACTCTATACACCAAATGTATTTATTCCATATATAGATAATTAAAGACAAAATTTTCTCAGCTCAATTCTGAATTCATGATACTCGTAATCATTTTTATTCCATTGAGGGGAATTTGATGGATAACATATGTTTCAATCTTTAATTCTTAAATCTTCATGTAATGTTAATTGCCTCATGATTTATTTACATCTATATAGTCTTATAGACTAATGAATTAAAGGAAATTGCCATACATATTTCAAAGGACGTGATTCATTTTTATTGTATTAGTATGCGCCAAATTAAGGGAATTTTATGAGTTATTCATGTTCCTTGAGAAATAATATAAAATCATTTTAAAAAGAATAATTTTTTAGAAATCATTACCATTGTACATAACATTCATTTATAATCATATGTTCAACATGGTAGTTTTTATTCATCTGGTAGCATATCATTCAGGAGACCATGTAGTTCTCTAAAGTTGGTGTGACTCCATATGTTGTCTGTTTCAAAATGAATGACTTCAATACAGCTGACAATGTTATTTATTTAGTACAACCAGTATACAATGGTTTCTTGGAAAAACTATTTAACTCCACAAAAAACTTTTTATACTCACTAATGTAATCTTCAATTTATATTATCATTTTTCTATGTGATCTTCATCATCATTTTCACTGGTATTCATATCAAATTATCCATATACCGCATTATCATCCTAATCGGTGTCCACATTTAGTTTTTCCCATTTTTAGTCCAACGTTTATAGATTTGATATTTTCTATGGCAAATAAAATAATATTCCAACTCTTCTGTACTAATTTTTCATTAATAACATCAATGAAAACATATCTAGAGGATTAAGGAAGGGTTGTATGCATTCTATCTTGAAAACTTGATGAACTCTTTAACTCCATCTTCATATTGTTTTGTCAAATGATTAACATTCATCAATCTTCTATTCATATCTATACTATTAAATTCATAAAAGATAAACTCATTACAATAAATAAATTAATACACATAATATATTCATTATCAAAGGTGAAAGTTATAGACAATTATAATAATGGAAACTCAACAATTGATTTTTTCAAATAATATAAGTATGTTGAAGAAAATGGGTAATTGAATTTAAGAAAAGAATTACTCCACTATGGAAGGACTTATCCTACGAATTCATTCAATGGTGAAAGTTATAGACTATTCATATTCATTAACTTATCTCCCAAATATTTATCATTTCATTTTCTTGTTTGATATGTCCTTCATATCTTGTGTATATGAACCTATGTTTCATGAAATACTCTATGTAGTAGTCATCCAAGGGATGAATAATGCTCAGACTAAAAGTACCCATGCCAAAAATCAATTTGATAGGCACTATGATGATTTAATTAATGAAATTTTAAATCTGATGGGAATGAGAGCTCACATCATCATGATAGTACAAGCATAAATATCTTATGTTATGAATAATAACTTGAATCATGTAGGACACCATCCTTATCCTAATAAATCTCAAGTTGTTGTTGAAACCTTTATATAAAAAAGGCCTCCTACATTTATTGAATCATTGGATACCCTCATTAAAAACAATGGATTAACTCAATTGAGAAGATATTCTTTGTGCTTAAACGGTCATAAAAACAAAAATTCATACTGGAAGCTAATCATTTTGATGGGGAAGTTGGTCCGTGGTGGAAACATATCAAAATCATAAATTATATGGGGGGAAATTTATTCCTTGGATTGGGAAGGATGCATGAAAACATTTTTCCATAAATAGATTCCATGAACTCTCTATCTTAATATGGAGATGGGGTTCCTCAGACTGGAGAAAAAGTAAGATGACTCTATTTGGGTGTATAGTGAGAACTTTACAAGGATTTCATGATACGCCAATGGATTCGACATGAACACTAAATGAATGGTGGATCACTTATTTAGCAGACTAAATTAGAGTCTATTAAAACCCATGGCTATTTGATACTTTTAGAGTTATGAAGATATTGTTCATTTTACTCTTAATGTTGAGATGGGGATTGATGATTCTCAATGGTCATGTGGGAATAGAGACAAGAAATGTAATATGAAATTATCTTTATAAGGTCTAATAGAAAAATTATGGAGGAAATAAAACCCACTATGCCACTTAACAAAATTCCGGGAAGAAGAATTCTAGAAACATCAAATGTAGAACTAGAAGTTTCTTCATGTGTCGAAGAGAGGGTCACTAAGATAACAAATGCTGAAGTGAAATAAAGAAACCTTCTAAAAAATAAGTAGAAAAGAATGTTTAGATGAACACTATTCATATTGTGTAGTGCTTTAACTATAAATAACATGGGAACTATGTGAGCTAATTCAACTAGCCAATGGTTATTATAGGCAATCAACAACCTCTAATGTTGCAAGGAATGTAATATTATATCACTATTGTTGAGGTGGATTTTGAAATTGATGTGGTAATAAGTACACTGGTTATGCATTGAAGAATAGAAAATGTAGTATTTGATTTCAGTTCTACGCATTCTTTCATATCTTGAAAGTTTAGTATAACTATTCAAACTCTACCTAAACATATTAAGGTTAATTTATATGTAAGAATAATGAGTGGTGAAATTATTGCATCTAATGAATATAACCCTTCCTTGGTTATTGTTTCTAGACTAAAAATCCTAAAAAATCTAGTCTAACTTTCTTTTGTATAGTTAGATGCAATATTTTGAATGGATTGGAAATATTTATATAAATATATCCTCAACTTTCATAAAAGGGTGACCACTCTTCATATCCCTAGGTATCCTCAAATTCTATTAAAGTGAAAGGAGGAGGTTGAATCATCTTCAGAATAATCATTTAAATTTTATATATTATTTCCTTACGAGTAATAATATATTGCTCAAATTATTGAGACAAAGGTGAGAATCATGCTCAAAAAGATGAACATTGTGAGGGACTACATAGATGTGTTCCTTGAATAATTATCAAGTCATCATCCTAACCAAGAGGTTTTGTTCTCTATTGATATTATACCTAGATCTCTACCTATATTAAAGACTCCTTATAGGATGACCACCATTGAGTTTGAGGAACTGAAGAAGCAATTACAAGAGAATCTAGAACAGGGTTTAATTTTTCTAATAGTATCACTATGGGGTTCTACAATAATCTTTATCAATAAAATGGATAGATCAATGTATATTTTCATTTATTTTCCTGAGATCAATAAAATTTGGATAAATTAAACGTATCCCCTTCCCCTGATATATGAATTGTTTTATCAACTTTGTGGGGCCAAGTATTTATCTATGCTGGACATTTGACTAGGATATTAAAAATTGAAGGAAAATAAAGAAGATATTCCCAATATTACCTTTAAAACGAGGTATGGACACTATGGCTTCATAGTGATTACCTTCAGACTCACTAATTCTATAGTAATCTTCATGGACTTAATGAATAGATTATTTAGATGTCACCTCAAAAAATTTGTGGTAGTATTTATTGATGATATTAAAATATACTCCAAGAGAAAAGAGAAACATTATCATGATTTGAATATTGTTCTAAAGACATAGTAGAGGGATGAACTATTTGAAATGTACAGTAAACGTGTGTTTTTCGTGGAATGAGTTTCATTCTTGGCACATTATCACCAGAAAAAGAATGTTTTTGGAGCCTTCTAAAATAAATACAATTGAGGAGTGGCCCATAGTATCATTTATAATTTATATCCACAGTTTCCATGGTCAGGCTGGGTATTATTGATGATTTTGGGGAACTTCTCATGATTGTCAAATCCAATAACTAGACGAACTCTGAAGGGAGTAATGTTTTTCTGGACTACTGAATGCAAAGACTACTTTAAAGAGTTGAAAACGAGGCTTATCACTACACCAGAACTCATACTAATTATATGTGGGGAACTATTTATGGTATACAAGGACATATCAATGAAGGTCCTAGGATTTTTACTAATGAAAAATGATAAAGTGATAGAATATGCCTTACGTAAATTGAATGTTCATGGACAAGAATATCACACACATGATCTGGAGTTGTTATTTGTTATCTTCACTTTGAAAATATTGTGGCATTACCTCTACGGTGAGAATTGTGAAATATATACAGATCACAACAGACTCAGATATATATTCACACAGAATGAGATTAATATTCACCGAAGAATATAGTTTGAGATCATATAGGATTATGACTACTCAATCCTCTATAATTCTAGTAGATCAAATAATATGTCAGATGCTCTAACTAAAAAAAATCATGTAAATTTATAAATAATGATAATTGAGAAGGATCTAATCATCTTAGACACATAATGGATGGACATGGTAATAATTATAGAATGAACAAAATCAATCCTTTAAAAAATTATTTCTCAACCATCCCTTTTAGAGAGGATAAAGGATGCTTGAAGGTATGATGTTGAAGTTCAGAAAAAGGTGGAATCTATGGGCATGGAAATCATTATGGTTTAAAACAATCCCCTTGGTCTTGGTATGAACATATTTCAAAAAAATTTCATTTAAAATGGTTTTAAAAAGGGAATATATCTTTCAAAATATCTATTTAAAACACATCTAAAATGATCTTTTAGCTATTCAAATTTATACTGATGATGTGATTTTTTATTATACCAATGAAAAAATCTATTTTAATTTTTTTTATTCAATTAAAAGGGAATTTGAGATGAGATTTATGAGTAAAATCAAATTACTTATAGGTTTTATAGTTTCTCAAATAAAAGATGATATATTTCTAAACCAAGACAAATACACCGTTGAACTCTCAAAAATATTCAAGATGGATCATTTTCAGAAAATTAGCATGCCCATGAGTACAAGTTGGTAGCTAATATCTGATAAATCCTATAAAATGGTCAACAACAAAATTTATTCAATTATTATTGGAAGTATAATTTACCATATTGTGACATGACCTGATATCATGTTTAGTGATTGTATATGTTATCATTTCCAATCAAATTCAATGGAATCTCATTTCAAATTATACAAAATATTTTTTTATTATTTAAAGCGAATAAAAAATATAGGTTTATTTTATCCAAAATGAACCTATTTTTAAGTATCATATTTTAATGATGATAATTTTGGATTATACCAATTAGATAGGAAATTACTAGATTAACTTTCCATATTTTTGGAAAATATCTCATCTTAAGGAGTACTGAGATGCATAATTTAGTTACTCTTTCTACAACTAAAGTGAAATATATTCACTGGTATTTTTTGTACCAAAATTATATAGATAAAACACACTCTCTTGGATTTTGGGCTTATGTTTTACCATATCCCAATAATGTGTGATAATACTAATAACATATATATCTCTAAAAATCTTATCAAGTAAACTCCCACAAAACACATTAATCATTAACACCATTTCTTAAGACATCACTTCCAAAAAGGTGATATCTTATGTTACATTGTTCCAATAGAATATAAACTTGATTATATTTTCACCAAACCCCTAGCCATTGATCATTTTGAAATCGTTAAAGGTGAATTGGGAATGGTTATCTTGTCAAATTTTTCATTTGATCTACGACTATCTTGAGTTATCTTTTAAAAATATTATTTCAAAAATATTTTTAAAACATGAATTTCATGATTTATTATTATTCTTATCATAGTTATGATCTCTTTATCTCACATGTGATATCATTTTTGGGTGAACCTTATATATTTTTTATTTCTAAAATTTACCTTATAAGATATCTTTTTCAAAATCAATTTTTTAAAAATCTAACTTATTTTAAAATTCTCAAAATCATATTTTATTAAATTAAGTACTTTTTATAATTCTAATATCATTTTAAATTAAAAAATCCTTTGGAACATTTTATTTTATAATATTTTTCAAAATTCACTTTTAAAACTCATAAAAATATTTATGTAAATACTTATTTTACAATAATTTTCCTCTATAAAGAAATGAATATTAATGATGAGAAATGTTATCAGCATATATGTTTGTCTCGCTAACTCTCTTCTTTGGTTGGCCTTAAACAAATGGAAATCAAAGGTTATTTTTTAACTGCATTTTTTTTTCTGAAAAACATTCCTTTCTCAATATATTTCATTAGAGAAGTCAATCATAGATGTAAAGTAATTCGATGGAGAAAAATTGATGTTGTGGCAATGATATGTAGAGTTTTATTTTATTTTAAATTTCTTATTTGCCTATTTCCTTTTCATTTTTTCTCTATATTTATTTTAATATTATTTTTCCCTTTTATAATTATTTTCTCCATTATTATCCTCTATTTAACATTGTAGTATCTCTCTCTCTAATGCTTATATTATTTGTGGAGCTTAGAAGTTTAAAAGTGTTTCGATATTTTGATCTTTTTCTTTTCCTTACCTTTCTATTTCCCTTTCCTCACTCTATCTCTCTATAATAATTATATTATTTTTGGATTATATAAATTAAAATTTGTTTTCAAAACATTTTGTTCTTTTCAAAAAAATCACTTTTAAAACTTGTTGTTATTTTTTTTAAATCTCATATGAATTTTTCTTCTAAATATTTCTTATGCTCTCTCATTCCTCTTTACGTTTTTCTCTTTTCAATGTTTATCCATTTTTGGTAATCACAAAAGGAGAGTATTGTTCTAAAAAATTAATGTTGAGAAATGTCCCAATATCTTTTTTTCAAAATAGGGAAAATTTCATAATTATTATTAAAATATTTCCTACAGAAACCTGGAAATTTTATGTTATATATTTTATTCTTGATTTACGATTAATTTATATTTTTAAGTGAGTGTTTATGATACTTCAGAAGTAGTAGATTATTGTATATCTCTTTCTCATAGTTTTTCAAGATCTTTAACAGTCATCTATGTTTCTAACATTTCAATTTGAGTGATTCTATATGTTCTTATTAAATACACAGTGATGAAATTACATGGAATCTTAATGTATCATTGGTGCTTTGATAGTCTTGTACATATCAATATCCATGATTAATGTTATTGGAATCAATATAGAAGATACATAGAAGAGATTTGAATGAATTGGAGTTGGCCTTAGTTGAGGCTAGTGATATTTAAGCAGCAACATCTATATGGTTTCATATAACTAGAAACAGTACCTCATTGTTAGTAAAATAGGCTACCCAATGGAGGGGCATCATCTATCTAGTGGATCATCCTATGTAGTTTCTCTCTTCCTAAAGCCACTGAATAGATACTGGCCAATATTGGCTAGCTAGTGGATGTTATCTAGTAGCACTCAACTATAGGAAGAATACCAACTACCCAGTGGAGGATACAGGGTAACCGGTGGCATCAATCAATCTCAAGTGAGGCTAAATTTATTACAGTAAATAATTCCTTTAATTTGGTTTTCCTAGATTCATTACTCCCATAGAATTATATATGATTCTTAGTACTTTTGGAGGCTCTAAAATTACCCCTTTTATCCTTAATTATTTACTGTGGGATCCTTGATATAAATGATGTTCTCTCAAAGATCAATTTGATGTCGAAGCTCTTGAATTACCATTTCTCTCAAAGTGCCTACAAAGTTCCAAATATTTCAAAGGGCCTTAACCATTCTCTCAAATATATCATACTCTATTATATTGTATCCATCAATTAGATTTGTGAGTATATTGTAATGGGTTTTCCAAAATCAGAAATCTCACTCTCTTCAACCTCCATTGTTTAAGGGTTCACATTTTGTAAAATTGTGGGATGGGTTACATGGATTTTAGTGAAGCTCAAGAGAGTTCTCACAAATCACAATAGTGATGGATGAGTTTCTTGATCACTATTGAGATCAGGGGATTTATAGTATTAACCTCTCAATTTAAGGTGTGGATACATTGGGGATCACATTGAGCATTAGTTGAGTTACTAATCAATTGTATGTTTCCCCTATTTAGTTTTTTATATTTCATCATTTAAACAATGACACACATACCTGCATGAATTCAGTTCGATTATTTCCACACTTAAATTACATTGATTTTATCCTTATAAACTAAAATCAAATTTATCAACTATCACGTAGTCAATTTCACACTGTATTATTTCTTAACAAATATAATTTCAATTTACTTTTTAGTTCAACTATATTTTAAAAATGAAAATTCACCCTCACCCCCTCATGTCATAATTTCTGACCAAAAAAAACATTCCCAGTGAGGCTTTTAAAGTCAGTTATCTAAAAATTGATTTTAAAAACCCTTTCAATATTTTTTATTAGATAACCCATTTCAAAATATCATGGAATTTTTTAAATTATTTTACTAGGGATAATTTGGTTAATATTTAGAAAATATTTCTTCATGGTCTCAAGAAAACGTTGTAGTGTTTATATATATGATTTAATTCCAATATGACATGCACTAGACACAATAAACGTAATTCATATCCTTACAAATATTTTAATAAATCAATCAATGTTGATCATTAGCTTTATGTAGTGTGTGTATGACATGTTTGTTGTAGACACCAACAAAGATATCCAAGAGCTGAATGTACATCAAATAATTAAAGACCAAAAAACAATTTTCCAAGATACTACTTTTTTAAGTCAAAAATAATATTAATATTTTAAATTCTCATAAAAATGATAAAAATAGAGTCACATTTCACTACAACATGAAATACTTATGTAAATATCTAACATTATTTCTATTAATTTTAAAAATTTCACTAAAATTATTCTCAGTGATGAAACATTGAGGATGAATATTTCTGAATTCCATGCATTAATAATAGTCTTATGATCATTATAATATGAAAAATATATTAACTTTCTCATGTGATATTAATTATTTGTTTCATGGATAAATATTTGAAGTATTGTGAATAGAATCATTAAATATATAGGGTTATTAATATGTAACATTTTATTATAGAGAATTCGAACTTGTTACCATTCAAATTTTAAAGGTAATTCAAATAATTGAAAATCCACCACGTATTGAGTTTTAAATCTTAAAGAAAAATATATAGATGTCACAACCCATCCTCGGGGCCCGTGCCGTGACTACCCCAAGCCCGCCTTCCATAGGCCATGGGCTGGTGACTAGCACCAAGGCGTAAATCCCGGTAAAAAGGGAATGCATTGCCTTTGTCAAGTAAACAAACACCAAAGAGTAAACAAGAAGAAGAAGCAAACACTAAGTAAAATCTGGTACAATAGTAAGTGCGGAAAAGTAAATGGGCCGGTATACAAACCCATACTGAAAGTAAAGTACAACTGGAATGGAAAAACAGCAACAGAAAAGTAAAGCTGCAACGCCGAGCTTCCCACTGGAAATCCCACCTAAAGGGTGGGTATAGATAGCCTCCACAGCTCCTCCGTCCAGCCATCCCCTCCGAGTACACCTCGCCCAGTGGTCCACCTCCAGGTACCGTCCTGCTCCGCCAACCTCGACCACGATCAGCATTGTCCGTCTTCTGCAACCAACACAACGTAGTGCGGGCATAGCCCGTGCAGGGGTGAGTATAAGCTACTCAGTAGGGACCCCGAAACCCCCAAAGGTCTCCCAAAATACACAAAGGATAAACCATAAAGGAAAGATACAATCACAAAGTAACAACCGACACTGCTTAGGTATATGCCAATACATATACCTAAGTCATCAATTCGAAAACGCTCCAACCTCTGAGCCTAATACAACCCAGTCCACATAGGAAAGCATACGTATTCCACATGGGAAATCAAAATGTAATCCACATAGGATAGCACAACACAATCGACATAGGAAAGTAATCAAGATTCAGCTCACACAGGTATAATTCTTAGAAAGATGATAGAGATGATCACTGATCCATCTAATTCATCGGAACCACAAAGGATCGATAGGTACTAACCCCCGCAATGACCCACACAGGATCGGACCCACACAAGATCTGTAGGCGCTGGCTCACACAGAACCGCTGAGCGCTGACCCACACAGGATCGGACCCACATAAGATCGGTAGCACTGATCCACACAGGATCGCTGAGTGTTTTAGTCGTCGTCGTCGAATCCACTGAGGATCTATGCACAGTCTTCGTCACAGTCACAGTAGCAGTCGCAGCTAGCTCTAGGGTTCCCGCACATAGCAAGCTCGTTCGGGAGGGTCCGCTCAATGAGCCGAGAGGCTGATACATCAATTGACACATATTCCAGAGTTGATGTATCCAAAAGTTCTGTATCGTCAACAGGAACTCAACGTCGCAGACGGTGCGTCAATCGGACGCCCGGTCTGAAGGTTATCAGCTTTTTCGTCCCAGGATCCCAGTTGGTTTTTAAGGAAAACCCAACCTAAAAATACTCCACATGTGTCCAAGCCTCGGGCGGAGTAAGCCAAAAGATCTTTCCCACAAAGAGGAATCCAACAAAGTTGACGGCACGTCAATCGGACGTCTGTAGCTCAAGATATGAGCGTTTCTGCTCCAAGGGCCCGGTTGGTTTCGTGTACGATCCAACCCAGCCGAACTCAAAGTAATCCGAAACCTTGAGTGTGATATACCGAAACGCCCGTCTCAATTCATGGATCGCATCGCAACGGACGGTGCGTCGATCAGAGGTCCATAGCCTAAGTTATGGGAAAAAGATCAAAGACGGTCCGAAAACGGGGGTTTCGGGCCCGGACCGACCCGGCCCGAGACCCCCCCGGTCGACCCGCCCCGGCCCGGCCTGGGCGCGGCCTGGCCTGGTGGACCGGCCCGGCTGCCGGCCCGGCCGGGCACAGCGCGCTGGCCAGCTTGACCAGTGGCTGAGCCGTTTCGGGAAGGGGGGGGGGGCGCCTGCCCCCCTGGTGAAACCACGACACCCCAATTAAGGGGGCCGTTTTGCATAGCCGGCCGGGGGAATTAATTTCCCTCGGCTCCCCTTTTTCTGGCCGGCCCGCACCGGCCGGTCGGTTCCGCCGACAAGGACCGGCGACGGCCGGTCCTTTCCTCTATCGCCGATCACCCTTCTCCACCGCGGCCCGGAACCAGCCACGACTTGATTCGTTCGGCGCAGTGCCCCCTCTTCCGCGACCCCGCTCCAGCCGCGGTGTCTTCGGTTTTCTTCAACGTGGCGCGACGGCGTCACGTATTACTTGTCGTGCGATTCACGCGTGGTGCGATGGAACCACGCCATTCTGTTCCATCCACAAAGGAATCAAACAAGGATAAAGGAGGAGGGTCGGCCGTGTTTGTGCGGTCCGACCCCCTCTCGTTAATCGTTATCATTTAGTCGTTTATCCACAAATAACGACAAACTAGAATTCATGAACGGAAAATAATTAAATAAAATAAACCCCTACCTTGATAAAAGAGATAATGAACATCGGCGTCGCGAAACGAGGATTCGAAAATGTTGACGGAGATTTAGTCGCGGAAAACCGTCGTGAAAAGAGATGTCGCGGGAGAAAAACATCGTGGAAGAAGACGTCGTGTCGCGGGTCAGTGTCACGGAAGATGGTGTCCGAGGGCTCGGCGCTCCACGTCGGAGATTGTTCATTCTTCGTGTTCTTCGTCAAAGAAGAATATGTTCTTCCCAAAATCTCTCAATGACAAAACCCAAAAAACAAAATAAAATAAGCTACTTTCTTATTTTATTAACACAAAACCCTTTTGAAATTCAAGGGTTTTAATTTCAAAAACTTACATTAAACTCACATCATTAAATCCATAAATTTGATAAAATTAAGTTAACAAAAATTAATGGGAGTTGAGGGGGGTTAGAGGATATGAAGGGGTGGGGTTCGTGTGGGTCCCACCACCCTCATAACCTCCCAAGGGAGGTTGGGTAGTTACCCAACTTACATCTAAGGATTAAACACTTAGAGTAAAAATAAAAATTGTAGAATAATTATAAAATAAACTTCCACAACTTTTATCATCAACTCTCGTGAAAACACAACTCCGAAACAGGTGTTCCTAAGCAATTACCGGCGCTACGGTTCCATTGGTGCCCTCATAATTTGATTCTAAGAACCGGTTCAAAAGATATAAATTCACGCTTGTTCGTTCACTGAACGTTCCCGAGCTAAACTTCGGTTAGATATTCCAGGCACACTGGGCCTCGGAATCAGGTTCCGTCTGAAACTGCGTTCTTGTAAAATCCCAAAGAAAATTAAGAAAAAATTTCTCTTGAATTTTACGGGTCTTTACATTAATCCCACCTCAGGGCTTTACGTCCCCATAAATATACATCAAAAACTAGGGAAACAAAAGAGGGTACTGAGCATGCGCCTCACGCTCCCAAGTGCTCTCCTGGAGGTTCCCGTGCTGCCATCTGATGCACACTAGAGGAATCGACCTTCCACGTAGGACCCGCTCCTATCGATCCTTGATCTCCACTGGGACCTCCGCAAAAGTCTCCCCATCATCAAAGTCTAGCTCCCCATGGTCAATGATGTGCGTCGGGTCGTGCACGTATCTCCACAGCTGAGATACGTGGAAGACGTCGTGCACCCGATGCAACTGAGGTGGTAGAGCCAAACGATAAGCCACCTTGCCAATCCTGCCGAGGACCTGGAATGGTCTGATGTAGCGTGGGGAAAACTTGCCACCTCGGCCAAATCTCTGTAATCCACGTCGAGGTGAGACATGCCAGAAGACGTGGTCGCCATCCTCGAACTCTTGTGGCCTCCGCCTCCTGTCAGCATATGACTTTTGCCGGCTCTAAGTTGTCTTCATCCGCTCCTGGATGACCTGGACCTTCTCTATCGTGGCCTAGACCATCTCCGGTCCCACAAGTGCTGACTCCCCAGGGTCTGTCAAGCACAAAGGAGATCTAAAAGGTCGGCCGTACAATGCCTCGTATGGTGCCATCCCGATGGTGGAGTGGTAGCTGTTGTTGTATGCAAACTCCACCAAGGGTAGGTGGTCCTCCCAGCTGCGACCAATGTCGAGGACACATGCGCGGAGCATGTCCTCAAAAATGGTACTCTCCGTCTAACCATCCGTCTGTGGGTGAAAGGTTATTCTCAGACGTAGCTGCGTCCCGAACTCCTCCTGCAACCCTTTCCAAAGGTGGGAAGTAAAGCGAGCATCTCGATCGGAGATGATAGATGATGTCACACCATGAAGCCGAACAATCTCATGAACGTAATGTCGTCCCAAGATCTCCACTGATCCCTGCTCTCTGATGGGTAAGAAGTGAGACGACTTGGTGAGTCGGTCGACAATCACCCAAATAGAGTCGTGACCTCTGGAAGTGCGTGGAAGTCCAATCAAGAAGTCCATATATATCCCGTCCCACTTCAACTCAGGGACCTCCAAGGGTTGTACCAAGCCTGCTGGTAGCTGATGCTCTGCCTTCACCTGCTTGCAGGTGAGGCATCGAGAAACGAACTCTGCCACAGCCTTCTTCATGCCTGACCACCAGTGCTGTCATCTGAGATCCTGGTACATCTTCACCACTCCAGGATTTACCGCCAAAGGAGAAGTGTGAAACTCTCTCAACACCTCCTCCCGTAAAGAAACTGGTACCAAGGTACGTCCTCTGAAAAGAACGTCGTGCTCTACTCCAAAGGAGAAACCATCAGGTGCCTGTTCTGAGGATATCTATGCACGCCGTGTCTCACAGTCAGCGTCCCCACGTTGTGCCTCTCTGACCCACTGCAGTAGTGGAGGAGTGACTGTGAGAGACTGGAGGAAGGCTTCTCTATCTCTATCCACGAAGGATATCTGCAAAGAGGTTAGCTGCTTTGTCGCCTCCTCAAGTAGCTGAATGCTCGTCCTCCTACTGAGAGCATCGTCTACCACGTTCCCCTTCACATGAGTATTGACTATCTCAAACTCATAGTCCTGGAGGAACTCGAGCCATCGCCGATGTCTCAGATTCAGATCCTTCTGAGAGAAGATGTATCTGAGACTTTGATGGTCAGAAAAGACTGTAAAGTGCTCGCCCATCAGATAGTGTCGCCATGTCTTCAGAGAAAAGACCACTGCTACTAACTCCAGGTCATGGGTAGCGTAGTTCTTCTCATGCGGTCTCAACTAAAGTGATCCATAGGAGATCACTACCCGCTCCTTCATCAGGACACATCCGAGTCCGGTCCCTGATGCATCGCAGTAGACTACGTACCCTACTCCCTCCTCAGGCAACCTCAAGATAGGTGTGTTGGTCAATCTCTATCTCAGCTCCTGGAATATCTGCTGACATCTGTCTGACCACACGAAGGGTTTCCCCTTCTTCGTCAAAGCTGAGAGTGGTTCCGCAACTCTGGAGAAGTTTGGCACAAATCTCCGATATTATCCAGCTAGACCCAAGAAACTTCGCACCTCCGTCACGCTCCTGGGTGGCTCCCAAGCTAGAACTACCTCGATCTTCATAGGATCTACTGCAACTCCCTCCTTAGAGATGAAGTGTCCCAAGAAGTGGACCTCACGTATCCAGAACTGAAACTTTGAGAGCTTTCCATAATGCTGGTTCACTCGGAGTGTGTCTAGTATAACCCATAAGTGGTAGGTGTGCTCCTCCTCAGTCGTCGAGTAAATCTAAATGTCGTCGATGAATACCACGACAAATCGATCGAGGTATGGCTGAAATATCCTGTTCATGAGGGCCATGAACACTGCTGGAGAATTGGTTGCGCCGAATGGAATAACCAAGAACTCATAGTGGCCATACCGACATTTGAAGGTCGTCTTCTGCATGTCCTCATCTCGAACTCTGAGCTGATGATAGCCTGACCTGAGGTCTATCTTCGAGAACCACCGTTCTCCCTTTAGCTGATCAAAGAGGTCATCAATCCTCGGTAGTGGATACTTGTTCCTCACTATCACCTGGTTCAGGTGACGATAGTCGACACAAAGTCGCAAGCTCTCGTCCACCTTCTTGGCGAACAAAATCGGGGAAGCCCAGGGTGAAACACTGGGTTAGATGAACCATTTGCCCTGCAAGTCCTCCAACTGTACCCACAGCTCTCGAAGCTTGGCGGGAGCCATCCGATATGCTGGAGTTGATATCGGGGTTGTCCCGGGGTACATGTCAATATAAAAGTCTACCTCTCTGCGAGGAGGTATCCCTGGAACGTCGTCAGGAAAAACGCCCGCATACTGATCCGCCACTGCAGGAAAACTTGGACTTCGCACGTCAACTGCTCCTAGGATGAGGCTATCCAACATATGAGTGATGGGTTGTCCTCTCCTTCACGGAAGTCCATCCTGTGCTGCAAAGGCTCCCTTCTCGCCGGTGAAGGTAAACCTGCTCCCGTCGGTGCGTACACATCGCACCTTGCTCCTAATACAGTCAATCTGTGCATGGACCGTAGACAACCAATCCATGCCCATGATGACATCGTAAGGCCTCGACGCTGCTACAAGAAGATCCCAGCTAAAGCTCTCACCTCCTAGAGTAAGCTCACACTGCCAGCACCAGTGCGTAATCGTCGAGTCTGCTCCCGTAGGAGTCTCTAGCTGTAAGGATCGAGCCAATGGCTTTGTCGGAATCTCCGAGCTCCGAACAAGGGCAGTGGCTATGAAATAGTGACTCGCTCCTGTGTCTATAAGTACTGCAGCAAGGGTGGAATAGACACAGATAGTACCTCAAATCATCTCGGGCGTGCCGTGGTCGTAGGCCTCTGCTGCCTGGAGCTGTGCCTATCTCTGCCCGCCAACTCCCTGTGGTTGGGGTCGACCTCCTGTTGGTGGTGGCGGTAGAGCCTCAAAGCGTCGCCCACCACCTACTGCTTGGCCAGCTCCTCTGTAACACCCTAGATTTTTATGAGTAATATTTTGTTTTTATATATCATGAAATGAATCTTTCACTACATACTAGCTTGACTTACTTTACATGCAATTGCGACCTTCCTCGATAGCTTGCGTCGTACGCAATACCGAGTTTTACTAAACAACGATATGCTATTAAAATATTATTAAAACTAGCCGTTATGAATAGTAATAACCACTTTTTGAAAATTTTTAAATTTTATTTTTCAAAATGGACTTCATTTTTGGTTTCGGAATACCGAAATTAGCCTAAGGTGAAATTTTGGTATTTTTCTGAAAACTTTCAATTTTTGATGAATAGTGAAACCACTAAGTGGTAGGTTAAAAACTAAGTTTTGCATAAAACTTAATTTTACCGCTTTTGTGAATGGAATTTCGAAAATCAGACAGACATAGTTGATATCAGTAAGTAAAATGTGGTTCAATGAGATAAAAATAATTTTTTGGTGAATAGTAACTTTTTACTTTTTTTACCGCGGTTAATAGTAAATAGGGGTAAATATGATATTACTATTACCCTAACACATGTCCTAATTCTATCGGATAAGTGTAATTCGACCAAAAACAACCTTATGAATAAAATATGACCATTTAGGCCCACTTGGGTTAGATTAGGACATTTATTATTAATTTATTTAAAGAAGGGTTAAAATAGTTAAAATCAAATTTTAATAAGTAAATCATTTTTAATATCGGGTTATACATAAGATAAATTCGACTATAAGTATTAATTAGAAATATAAAACGGTTTCCTACATAATGGAATTTTATTTATAATTTTTAGACATTAAATAATTTAATTTATTTATGACACAATTATGATGCAGTAATTATCTTATTTATGAAATATTGACATAATTGATGTTATAAACACCAAAATAAATGTAATTTGAGACTTTTTATGAATTACATAATTTTATAGGTTACTATGATATATTAGTGTTGATTTAATCAACTTGTTTAGAATATATAATTCTGTTATGACTTTCACAAAAATCATATATGAAATAGTGTCAAAATTGACACAAAATAGTTTTTAAATCAAATATTATATTATTAATTGTTATTTTATTCCTAAAAATCTAAGGTTCGGCCAAATGACTTAGATACGGATATATATATTAATAATAAATAATTTGGGGTTCGTTTGGCATATTATAGTAAGTGTATTAACCATATAGTGAAAGAAAACAAAAAGACACGGTAAAAGTTAAATTATTTAACTTAGAGTTAAATCTAATCGATAAGGATAAACTAATACCCTAAACTTGTCTACATCCTCTTTGTTGATAGGATTTCGACCCATCCCCACTTTATCTTCGAAATAAGACCCTTTGGAACCATTATAAACCAATTTTGACTTTAATATAAAATAATATTTTGAGATATTCCTAAGGTGCCCCTCTCCTACCTTATAAAAGGGCACCTCCTCCCCCTCCTCCTCACACCAATTTGAGCACTCAAGCTCGGCCAACCCCTGCCATATTCTCCTATACACTTCCCTAGAATAATCCTAGAGGTCCTGGTCTTCTTCAAAGACCAATCTTAGTTCCCTAAGTGGAGGATTCAAAGAAGCATTCCAAAGAAGAGGTAATATCCATTACCGATCTTTTCAATTTCCTTCTTCTTCAACTTCTTCTTCATTAGTTGTTTCATGATAAAGTAATAACAACAGTATTACTTACATACCGCTATGTTATTATAAATATGAAACAACCCTAATTCACCTTCTATCCATCCTACGGAAAAATGAAATCACCGCGCGTGTGTACGTACGGAATACCGTCTCCACGCTGTGGTGTAATCTATTTTCCACCATCACCTTACAAGGATGGGTATAATGGTGTAATGAGTAACTATTTATGATTATTATAAAGTAATATTGATACTGAAATAATATATATACACTCCAATACTATTCTACGATCATAGGAACAATATCATCACTCGTGCGAACGTATGGAATACCGTCTCCACGATGTGAAGCGACTCGTTCTACATGATCATCATTACATAGTAATTATATAAATGAATTGAATGAATAAATATGATTTATGTTACACTAATACCATTCTGGATATAAGGTATCTATAACCTTAAAAGAAGAATAAGAATTTATTCGGCAAAACACGCATAAGAACAAAAGGCAATAAAGACCCGAGTAACAAGTAACAATGAAATATTACTAACAAGAAGCTAAGAATATGACCATATATGATATCATATCAATATGTATGATTCTAGAATAAGTCAATAACATTATTTAAACCATTATATAGGAGCTTCGGACACGTACAAAGCAAATCGGACCTAAGGTAAGGGAAAATATCACAATCTCATTTTTATCCGAGATTGTTTTTACTTTGGCATTTACTGGGGTGTATTTTATCATCCACATCCATGTTCCATCAAAATGTAATATTGTTTCCATCCACATAAAATAGTTTAAATCCAATTTTACCCTTCAGTGAGTTTTTAGTAAAGAATATGAAAGGAATCTTTTGTCATTTTTCATACGAGGTACTTTTTGACTTTTCCATCAAAAGTACGAAGAATGTTTTTTTTAACTTATACGGCATGAATGGATTTTTAAAACATTATTTCCAAGAAGCTTCCTTTACAAGTTTTCAAGTTTATTTTTAATCAACTTCTTTTAGTTTATAATTGTATGACATGTTAAGAAAAGAAAAGTGTTTTTTTTTGAAGTAGAAAGGATATTTTCCTCAAGAATGGAGTCCAAATGTTTTATCAAAATTATTTTCCATCTAAGATAATATAGGGTTCTGTTTTTATCCCTATTATTACATTCATTTGATTATGTTTTGAGGGAATTATTTTTATGAAGTCATTTACCTTATATGATTTGTTTTATGATGTCATGATGTTTCAAGAATACCATTTTTTGTTATATGTGTTATGCGATGATGTATGATTTATGATTATGTGGCACACATAAGAAAGGATTCATTATAAGATGGGTGGGACCTATATCTCCCTCCAATGCATTGGGTAAAGATTTTATATCTCATGAGATAGACATGGCTGGAACGGTAGGTTATACCGGTTCAGTGAAACAGGACTGGAACGAGGGTGACTCGGTTCAGAAAGGGACTTTGTCCACTAAGATAGTCTTGGAAATGAGTCATGACTAACAAGAAATGATTTTCCATGATTATGTGTGCATGCCACAAAGTTTCAAGTTTCATGTTATGATTATGGGGATCTCATTTTCACTTCTATGATTTATTCCATGTTAAGATATTATGATCTCTTTTACAGGATATGATTTTCAAAAAGATATGATATGATTTTTATTTCCTTTATTTGCCCTTGCTGAGCATTTGAGCTCACCCTTTTATGTTTTCTTTTCCCCAGGTCAGGAAGATGGATATTAAGTAGAATATGCTAAAAGGGACCCTAGATATGATGAAATAAATGGGAGACACTGTAGAAGATTTATGAACCAGTTGTTTATGTTTCCCAGTTTCTAAAGACACTATACCTATACGGTCCTTTGTGGTTTTTTCATATGTTGTAATAAGTGTGCTTCAATTTTGAAGTATTAACAATGTATGTAAAGTATGGGTCATTATAGTTGGTATCATAGGAAAGGTATAGTCAACCTTTGGAAACTAGGATGTGAAAGTCTTAGTAAGAACCCTAAGGATAAGTCTAAGCATAGAACACAATCTTAGTTTTTTAGAAATGGCCATGAATACCCTAGGATAATACCTTAAGTGTGAAATTTTATCCTTGATTATGTGGTTTTTCTATTATAATTAGTGTTTCTCACACTATTCTTCTTGGTTTTAGTCAATGGATGGAACCCGAAGGAACCGTGTTAATGAGGAATGCGATGGGCAATGCAATGATTGTCCCCCTGAGCAACCAAACGATATGGGAGCTGGAAAGAAAAATCTTGTAGCCATGCTCACACAACTTTCTCAAGCTATGAATCATGCAGGACTTCCAAACGAGCAAAGGAAGGAGCAACATTCTGTTGAATCCTTCATGAGGCAGCGTCCACCTTCTTTCAGCGGGTCTACTGATCCATTAGTTGCTGAACAATGGATTAGTACTACTGAAAAGATATTTTCAGTTCTTCAATGTTCTGAACATGATAAACTCATCCTAGCAGTGTATCGTTTGGAAGGAGATGTTGATCAATGGTGGAATCTTATTAAGAATACGAGGAAAAGGGATGAAATTGTGTCTATGTAATGGGACGAGTTCAAGAAGTTATTTTTCAATAAGTACTTACCTCGTATTCTCCGAACAAAGATGTAGAAAGAGTTTCTTGAACTTGAGCAAAGGGATGATGAATCTGTTGATACATATGAAGCAAATTTTACAAGACTTGCAAGGTACGCTTCTAGTATTATTATCCAACCTGATAGTAAGATCGATCGATTCTTTAGTGGCATAAAACCAAGTCTTCGAAGGGCGTTAGCCATAATGGACTTCAATAGCTACGAGGAAATCATTCGATGTGCTCTCAAAGTCGAGATGGAGATTGGAGTAACCCATCAGTCACATGGGATTGATAGGAAGAGGAATATGGAATTCAAAGGAAAATCTAAAGAGCACACTGAAAAGAAGATGTGCTTTCCCTTATGCTCAAAGTGTGGAAAGAAACATGGAGGGAGTTGTCTTAAAGGGACAAGTAAATGTTTCAAATGTGGAAAGGAAGGTCATCAGGCATTTGGATGCCGCGATAATGGGAAGAATATGTCTAATGATGCAAACAAAGGAAGGGATACACAGAATGAACCTACTACACTTCAATGTTTCAAGTGCAGGGAGATGGGGCATTATGCCAATCAATGCCCAAATCCAAGGGTTGATGATGATGGTCGACGTCAACAAAATCTTAAGGCTAAAGAAAATGGAAAGTCACATTCAATTTCTATCAGCGATGTGGAGTATGATAACGAAGTGGTGAAAGGTACACTTACCATCCACTCTAAAGTAGCAAATGTTTTATTTGATTCTGGATCCACCCACTCTTTTATTTCTAAAGAATTTTCTAAGGGTATCACCGTATTACCTCAACAATTAGATGTTGAGTTAGCTGTGACAATACCTAATTGCACAAAAGTCGCATCAAAAGTTTATAATTCTTCTCCGATCGAAGTTTGTGGGAAAGTGCTTCCTGCAAATCTTGTGATCCTTCCTTTAGTGGAATTTGATGTGATTCTTGTCATGGATTGGCTTTCTCTACATGGAGCTCATATCAATTTCCAAAGAAGGGAAGTCACATTTCATATTCCAGATCAATCTATGATCGTCTATCGATGCAAGGATGAATATAACCTTCCAGTGGAAATTCCTTCCATCTTATGGGTCTTGATTCCACTAAATGAAGGTTATTTATCTCAAATGGTTGGTGAGAAACATACGATTAAGAATATTCCCATCGTACGAGAGTTTGATGATGTCTTCCAGGAGGAATTACCGGGTCTTCCACCAAATCGTGAAGTTGAGTTTTCAATAGAACTCATACCGGGTGCTTTGCCTATTTCAAAGACACCTTATAGAATGGCCCCAATTGAGTTGCAGGAATTGAAGAAGCAAATCCAAGAGAATCTTGATAAGGGATTCATATGCCCTAGTGCGTCACCTTGGGGAGCACCTGTTCTATTTGTTAAGAAGAAATATGGATCAATGAGAATCTGCATTGATTATCGAGAACTTAACAAGATCACTATCAAGAACAAATATCCTCTCCCACGCATTGATGACTTATTTGATCAACTACGCGTAGCTCAATAATTTTCCAAGATTGATCTTCATTCAGGGTATCATCAATTAAGGGTCAAAAGGGAGGATATACCAAAGACGGCTTTCCGTACAAGGTATGGACACTATGAATTTATAGTGATGCCATTTGGTCTTACTAATGCCCCTGCTATCTTCATGGATCTAATGAATAGAGTCTTTAGAGACAATCTTGATCAATTTGTGGTAGTCTTTATAGACGATATTCTTGTCTATTCAAAGAGCAAGGAAGATCATGAAGATCACTTGAGAATTATATTGAAGACCCTGAGAAAGGAGAAGCTTTATGCCAAATTTACCAAGTGTGAATTTTGGCTTCAAAAAGTTGCATTTTTGGGTCACATAATCTCAAAAGAGGGGATATCTGTGGATCCAGCAAAAACAGAGGTTATCGAAAGATGGTCAAGACCAACAACAGTAACTGAGATCCGAAGTTTTCTTGTTTTGGCTAGATATTATCGACGTTTTGTAAAATATTTTTCACGATTATCTAATCCACTCACCAAGTTGACTCGGAAAGGAGTTAAGTTTGTTTGGACAGAGGAATGTGAAGAGAATTTCAAGGAGTTGAAAAGAAGGTTATCCAGTGCACCTGTGCTCACACTGCCTTGTAGTGGAGAAAGGTTTGTGATCTACAGTGATGCATCCAAGAAGGGATTGGGGTGTGTTCTTATGAAAAATTATATGGTGATAGATTATGCCTCACGACAGTTGAAAATCCATGAGCAAAATTACCCAACATATGATTTGGAGTTGGCTGCGGTAATCTTTGCATTATAGATTTGGAGGCATTACCTTTATGGTGAAAGGTGTGATATTTATACTGATCATAAAAGGTTAAAGTATATTTTCACACAAAAGGAGTTGAATATGCGTCAAAGAAGATGGTTGGAGCTAATTAAGGATTATGACTGCTCAATCCATTACCACCCAGGGAAAGAAAACAAGGTGGCAGATGCATTAAGTCGACAAGAACATGCTAGTTTATCCATGATGAGGATAAAAAAAGATCCAATATTTATGGATTTACAAATGATGGATCATGGAATTATAATGGAAGGGGAAAAATCTTATCTTTCTCAAATGAATGTTCAACCATCTATACATGTGAAAATTAAAGAGGCATAGAAAGAAGATGTAGAGTACAAAAGAAGGTGAGAAATGTTCCTGAATTCAACCTTGATTGTGAGGGGATAATATAGATCAGGAATCAGGTTTGTGTTCCTCCCATCTCCGAATTAAAGAAGGAGCTGCTGGATGAGGCTCATAGTTCTTCATTCTCTATTCATCCTAGAAGAACGAAGATGTATAGGGACCTGAAAGAGTACTTCTGGTGGGATGGCATGAAAAGAGATGTTGCTGAATATGTCTCTGATTTCTTGGTTTGTCAAAAAGTTAAAGCTGAGAGACAGAAGTCTAAGGGGATGTTACAATCATTACCCATACCCAAATGGAAATGGGAAAACATAACTATGGACTTTGTCACAGGACTTCCTAAAACATCCAAAGGCAATAATGCTATCTGGGTCATAGTTGATCGTCTTACAAAGACTTCACACTTCATTGATATTAGAGAGGATTTCTATCTAGATCAGCTTTGCAGGATATATGTAAAGGAAGTGGTAAGATTGCATGGAGTACCACTTTCTATTATATCTGATCGGGATCCGAGATTTACCTCGAAGTTCTGGCGAAGTCTTCAGCATACTCTGGATACAGAGTTGAGTTTCAGCACTGCTTATCATCCCCAGACAGACGTTCAGTCTGAGAGAACAATTCAAACCCTAGAAGATATGTTGAGAGATTGCTCTATGGATTCCAAAGGAGGTTGGGATCAACACCTACCTTTGGTGGAATTTTCTTATAATAATAGCTTTCACTCTAGTATTCAGATGGCTCCTTATGAAGCTCTCTATGGAAAGAAATGCAGGACTCCAACTTGCTGGGATGAAGTTGGGGAAAGAAAGCTATTAGGACCTGATCTCGTTGATGAAATGGCAGAAAAGGTCATATCTATTCAACAACACATAAGAGCAGCTCAGAATCGACAGAAAATTTATGCCGACAACCAAAGAAAAGACCTAGAGTTTGATGTGGGTGATAAAGTGTTCTTACGAATATCTCCCTAGAAGAGGGTTATGAGATTTGGAATGAAGGGGAAATTGAGCCCTAGATATATCGGTCCTTTCGAAATACTGGATCGTGTTGGAAAGGTAGCTTACCGATTGGTGCTTCCACCAAATCTCTCTCAAGTTCATGATGTGTTCCATGTATCTCTCATGAGAAAGTACATACTTGATCCTTCACATGTACTCAGCTCAGAAGATGTACCGCTGGAGCAAGATCTTTCTTATGAAGAACAACCGATAGAGATTCTGGATCGTAGCGAAAATGTCCTACGAAACAAGACCACTCGATTGGTGAAAGTTTTATGGAGGAACCACCAACTTGAAGAAGCTACATGGGAGCTTGAGGATATGATGAGGGAGAAGTATCCTCATCTGTTTGTTACAAAGTGACGAATTTCGAGGGCGAAATTCTTTTTAAGGGGGGTAGAATGTAACACCCGAGATTTTTATGAGTAATATTTTGTTTTTATATATCATCAAATGAATCTTTTACTACATACTAGCTTGGCTTACTTTACACACAATCGCGACCTTCCTCGATAGCTTGCGTCATACGCAATACCGAGTTTCACTAAACAACGATATGCTATTAAAATATTATTAAAACTAGCCGTTATGAATAGTAATAACCACTTTTTGAAATTTTATAAATTTTATTTTTCAAAATGGACATCATTTTTGGATTCGGAATACCGAAATTATCCTAGGGTGAAATTTTGGTATTTTTCTGAAAACTTTTAATTTTTGATGAATAGTGAAACCACTAAGTGGTAGGTTAAAAACTGAATTTTGCATAAAAATTAATTTTACCGCTTCTGTGAATGGAATTTCGAAAATCCGACAGACACGGTTGATATCAGTAAGAAAAATGTGGTTCAATGAGATAAAAATAATTTTTTTGGTGAATAGTAACTTTTTACTTTTTTTACCGCGGTTAATAGTAAATAGGGGTAAATATGATATTACTATTACCCTAACACATGTCCTAATTCTATTGGATAAGTGTAATTCGACCAAAAACAACCTTATGAATAAAATATGACCATTTAGGCCCACTTGGATTAGATTAGGACATTTATTATTAATTTATTTAAAGAAGGGTTAAAATAGTTAAAATCAAAGTTTAATAAGTAAATTATTTTTAATATTGGGTTATACATAAGATAAATTAGACTCTAAATATTCATTAGAAAGCTAAAACGCTTTCCTACATAATGGTATTTTATTTATAATTTTTAGACATTAAATAATTTAATTTATTTATGACACAATTATGATGCAGTAATTATCTTATTTATGAAATATTGACATAATTGATGTTATAAACACCAAAATAAATGTAATTTGAGACTTCAAATTAATTCCACTAATTTTATAGGTTAATATAATATATGAGTGTTGATTTAATCAACTTGGTTTGAACATATAATTCTGTTATGACTTTCAAAAAAATCATATATCAAATAGTGTCAAAATTGACACAAAATAGTTTTTAAATCAAATATTATATTATTAATTGTTATTTTATTCCTAAAAATCTAAGGTTCGGCCAAATGACTTAGATAAGGATATATATATTAATAATAAATAATTTGGGGTTCGTTTTGCATATTACAGTAAGTGTATTAACCATATAGTGAAAGAAAACAAAAAGACACGGTAAAAGTTAAATTATTTAACTTAGAGTTAAATCTAATTGATAAGGTTAAAATAATACCCAAAACTTTTCTAAATCCTATTGGTTGATAGGATTTCGACCCATCCCAACTTTAGCTTCAAAATAAGACCCTTTGGAACCATTATAAACCGATTTTGACTTTAATATAAAATAATATTTTGAGATATTCCTAAGGTGCCCCTCTCCTCCCTTATAAAAGGGCACCTCCTCCCCCTCCTCCTCACACCAATTTGAGCACTCAAGCTCGGCCAACCCCTGAAATTTTCTCCTCTCCACTTCCCTAGAATAATCCTAGAGGTCCTGGTCTTCTTGAAAGACCAATCTTAGTTCCCTAAGTGGAGGATTCAAAGAAGCGTTCCAAAGAAGAGGTAATATCCATTACCGATATTTTCAATTTCTTTCTTCTTCAACTTCTTATTCTTTAGTTGTTTCATGATAAAGTAATAACATAAGTATTACTTACATACTGATATGTTATTATAAATATGAAACAACCCTAATTCAACTTCTATCCATCCTACGGAAAAATGAAATCACCGCGCGTGCGTACGTACGGAATACCGTCTCCACACCGTGGTGTAATCTATTTTCCACCATCACCTAACAAGGATGGGTATAATGGTGTAATGAGTAACTATTTATGATTTTTATAAAGTAATATTGATACTGAAATAATATATATATACTCCAATACAATTCCACGATCATAGGAACGATATCATCACTCGTGCGTACGTACGGAATACCGTCTCCACGATGTGAAGCGACTCGTTCTACATGATCATCATTACATAGTAATTATATAAATTAATTGAATGAATAAATATGATATATGTTACACTAATACCATTCTGGATATAAGGTATCTATAACTTTAAAAGAAGAATAAGAATTTATTCTGCAAAACACGCATAAGAACAAAAGGCAATAAAGACCCGAGTAACAAGTAACAATGAAATATTACTAACAAGAAGATAAGAATATGACCATATATGATATCATATCAATATGTATGATTCTGGAATAAGTCAGTAACATTATTTAAACCATTATACAGGAGCTTCGGACACGTACAAAGCAAATAAGACCTAAGGTAAGGGAAAATATCACAATCTCATTTTTATCCGAGATTGTTTTTACTTTGGCATTTACTGGGGTGTATTTTATCATCCACATCCATGTTACATCAATATGTAATATTGTTTCCATCCACTTACAATAGTTTAAATCCAATTTTACCCTTCGGTGAGTTTTTAGTAAAAAATATGAAAGGAATCTGTTGTCGTTTTTCGTACGAGGTACTTTTTGACTTTTCCGACAAAAGAACGAAGAATGTTTTTTTTTAACTTATACGGCATGAATGGATTTTTAATAATTTATTTCCAAGAAGCTTCCTTTACATGTTTTCAAGATTATTTTTAATCAACTTCTTTTAGTTTATAATTGTATGACATGTTAAGAAAAGAAAAGTGTTTTTTTGAAGTAGAAAGGATATTTTCCTCAAGAATGGAGTTCAAATGTTTTATCAAAATTTTTTCCATCTAAGATAATATAGGGTTCTGTTTTTATCCCTATTATTACATTGATTTGATTATGTTTTGAGGGAATTATTTTTATGAAGTCATTTACCTTATATGATTTGTTTTATGATGTCATGATGTTTCAAGAATCCCATTTTTTGTTATATGTGTTATGCGATGATGTATGATTTATGATTATGTGGCACACATAAGAAAGGATTAATTATAAGATGGGTGGGACCTATATCTCCCTCCAATGCATTGGGTAAAGATTTTATATCTCATGAGATAGACATGGCTGGAATGGTAGGTTATACCGGTTCAGTGAAACATGACTGGAATGAGGGTGACTCGGTTCAGAAAGGGACTTTGTCCACTAAGATAGTCTTGGCAATGAGTCATGACTAACAAGAAATGATTTTCCATGATTATGTGTGCATGCCACAAAGTTTCAAGTTTCATGTTATGATTATGGGGATCTCATTTTCACTTCAATGATTTATTCCATGTTAAGATATTATGATCTCTTTTGCAGGATATGATTTTCAAAAAGATATGATATGATTTTTATTTCCTTTATTTGCCCTTTCTGAGCATTTGAGCTCACCCTTTTATGTTTTCTTTTCCCCAGGTCAGGAAGATGGATATTAAGTAGAATATGCTAAAAGGGACCCTAGATATGATGAAATAAATGGGAGACACTGTAAAAGATTTATGAAACAGTTGTTTATGTTTCTCAGTTTCTAAAGACACTATACCTATACGGTCCTTTGTGGTTTTGTCATATGTTGTAATAAGTGTGCTTCAATTTTGAAGTATTAACAATGTATGTAAAGTATGGGTCGTTATATCCTCTACCTCATCCGCCTGCTCCCTGCGGACCTCCACGGTCGACCCTCTGCCTCTGCCTCGGTGGTCCCTCAACCGTCTGCTGCTCCTTGGCACGGCGGGTCAGGCAGTCACGAGCCATGTCGCCCTGCCCGCCGCACGAGTAGCACTGCTTGCCTCTCGAAATACCGGCTCCGTGCTGTGTGCCCCGCACTGATGAGCCAGTGTCCTGAGGTCGTCTACCTGAGGGTCTGGTCTACCTAGACCCATTTTTCATCTGTCGACTGCCTGCTGCAGAAGACTCTGCTACGTGACGCCCTGCGGTGGGTCTCAGTGCTAGAGTAGACTCAGTAAGAAAGCTCTCGATCAAAAGGGCTCGCTCCAGTACTCCTCTCTGAGTCGGAATACTGAGGGAGATCAGCGATGCCCTGATCTCATGTCTCAATCCCTGCTCAAAGATCCAGGCCCAGAAGAATGGGTCTTGTACCATGTCTGTCGAGTAGCACGATAGATCAGTAAATCATGTCAAGTACTGGGTGACCGTCATGCTGCCCTGCCGCAGCTGAAGAAGCTCCTGGATGCGCACCGCACGGAGGGTGGCTGGGACGAACTCCGAGCGGAAGAGGCTCTCAAATTCCGTCCAGATAAGATATGCCTCATCGTGCACCTGGAGCATCAAGATCCACCATCGGCCCGCTGCCGCGTGCAGTAGGCTCGCTGCGAGGATCACCCTGAGGTCTGATGGTGTACTCACTAACCAAAAAACTCGTACCACTACCTCCAGCTAGTCCTTGGCTGCCTGGGGGTCCGTTTTCCCATGGAACCTAGGCAGTCGATGGCACTTGAACTAATGCAGTGCACTGAGGCGACATGCATCGTCAGTGGCTGGTGTTGGAATCATAGGTGGCTCGACGGGTAGATCTACCGCCGGTGCCACTGCTGACAAAGGGCCTTGCACTGAGGCCTCGCCGCTCGGTGGGCTGTCGTCATGCTCGGCTCTCGGAACCCTAAATGGCTGCCGTCGTGGGGCCATCCTGAAAAGGAAACAGGTGTGCCACGGTTAGAATAGTATACCTAGTGAGCTGATACAAAGTAATCACAAAGAAAACTTGAAACACACATGCAATCAATGTTTTCATGCATTAAGTCAGAAATCAGAAGTCAGGGTCCTGGTGTACGGATACGTCGGCCGCCGCACCAACACTGGACTCTCTGGACTGATAACCACACTTGATACCCTAAACACTATTGCTTCACATAGAAAAAGATCAGAGTCCCAAGTTCTGCGGTAGAACCGAACTCCTCTGATACCAATTTGTCACGACCCATCCTCGAGGCCCGTGTCGTGACTACCCCAAGCCCGCCTTCCATAGGCCAGGGGCAGGCGACTAGCACTAAGGCGTAAATCCCGGTAAAAAGGGAAGGCATTGCCTTTGTAAAGTAAACAAAACAACACAGAGTAAACAAGCAGAAGAAGCAAAAACTAAGTAAAAGTTGGTACAACAGTAAGTGCGGAAAAGTAAATGGGCCATTATACAAACACAAGCTGAAAGTAAAGTACAACTGGAGAGGAAAAATAGCAACAGAAAAGTAAAGCCGCAATGCCGAGCTGCCCACTGGAAATCCCACCTGAAGGGTGGGTACAGATAGCCTCCACAGCTCCTCGGTCCAGCCGTCGGCTCCGAGTACACCCCGCCCAGTGGTCCACCTCCTGGTACCGTCCTACTCCTCCAACCTCAACCACGATCAGCGTTTTCCATCATCTGCAACCAACACAACGTATTGCGGGCATAGACCGTGCAGGGGTGAGTATAATCTACTCAGTAGGGACCCCGAGACCCCCGAAGGTCCCCCAAAATCCACAAAGTATAAACCATAAAGGAAAGATACAATCACGAAGTAACAACTGACACAGCTTAGGTATATGCCCATACATATACCTAAGACATCAATTCCAAAATGCTCCAACCTTTGAGCCCAAGTACAACCCAGTCCACA
This sequence comes from Viscum album, assembly GCA_963277665.1. Lineage (NCBI taxonomy): Eukaryota > Viridiplantae > Streptophyta > Magnoliopsida > Santalales > Viscaceae > Viscum > Viscum album. The sequence goes on from CAUJRU010000342.1 coordinate 659,776, forward strand.
CATGAAAGCATACGTATTCCACACAGGAAAGAAAAACGTAATCCACATAGGATAACACAACACAATCCACATAGGAAAGTAAATAGGATTCAGATCACACAGATATACTTATTCGAAAGATGATAGAGATTATCACTGATCCATTTAAGTCGTCGGACCCACAAAGGATCGATAGGTACTAACCCCCGCAATAACCCACACAGGATCGAACCCACATAGGATCTGTAGGCGCTGGCTCACACAGCACCGCTGAGCGCTGACCCACACATGATCGGTATCACTGATCCACACAGGATCGCTGAGTGCTGTAGTCGTCGTCGTCGAATCTACTAAGGATCTCTGCACAGTCGTCGTCACAGTCACAGTAGCAGTCGTAGCCAGCTCTAGGTTTCCCGCACACAGCAAGCTCATTCAGGACGGTCCGCTCCACGAGCCGAGAGGCTGATACATCAACTGACACATAGTCCAGAGTTGATGTATCCAAAAGTTCTGTATCGTCAACAGGAACTCAACCTCGCAGACGGTGCGTCAATCGGATGCCCGGTTTGAGAGTTATCGGCTTTTTCGTCGCAGGGGCCCGGTTGGTTTTTAAGGAAAAACCAACCCGAACGTACTCCACCTATGTCCAAACCACAGGCGGAGTAAGCCAAAAGATCTGTCTCACTAAGAGGAATCCAACAAAGTTGACGGCACGTCAATCAGACATCCGTAGCTCAAGATATGAGTGTTTCCGCTCTAAGGGCCCGGTTGGTTTCGTGTACGAACCAACCCGGAAGAACTCAAAGTAATCTGAAACCTTGAGTGTGATATATCGAAACGCCCGACTCGATTCGAGGATCGCATCGCAACTGACGGTGCGTTGATCGGAGGTCTGTATCCCATGTTATGATCAAAAGACCGAATACGGTCTGAAAACGGGGGTTTCGGGCCCGGACCGACCCGGCCCGAGATCCCCCCGGTCGACCCGAACCGGGTCGACCCTCCCCGGGTCCGGGTTGGCCCGGCCTGGCTGGGCATATCACGCCCAACGTGCTGGCCAGCTCGGCCAGTGGCCGAGCCATTTCAGCAAGGGGGGGGGGGGCGCCTGCCCCCTGGTGAAACCGCGGCCCCCCAATTAAGGGGGCCGTTTTGCATAGCCGGATGGGGGAATTAATTTCCCCCGGCTCCCCTTTGTCCGGCCGTCCCACACCGGCCGACCGGTTCTACCGACAAGGACCGGCGATGGCTGGTCCTTTCCTCCATCACTGACACCGGCATCCCAGAACCGGCCGCAGGTCACCCTGCTCCGCTGCGGCCTGGAACCGGCTGCAGCTTGATTCTTCCGGCCTGGTGCGACGGCACCGCGCACCCTCCACCGCGACCCCACTCCGGCCGCGGCGTCTTCGGTTTTCTTCGATGCGGCGCGACGGCATCGCGTCCTTGATCAACTTCATGGCGCGGCACAATGGCGTCGCGTATTACTTGTCGTGCGATTCTCACGTGGTGCGACGACACCACGCCATTTTGTTCCATCCACAAGGAATCAAACAGGGATAAAGGAGGAGGGTCGGCCGTGTTTGTGTGGTCCGGCCCCCTCTCGTTAATAATTATCATTTATTCGTTTATCCACGAAGAATGACAAACTAGAATTCATGAACGGAAAATAATTTAATAAAATAAACCCCTACCTTGATAAAAGAGATGACGAACGTCGGCGTCGCGAAACGAGGATTCGAAGACGTTGATGGAGATTTCGTCACGGAAAACCGTCGTGAAAAGAGATGTCGCAGGAGAAAAACATCGTGGAAGAAGACGTCGCGTCGCGGGTCGGTGTCGCAGAAGACGGTCTCCGAGGGCTCGACGCTCCACGTCGGAGATCGTTCGTTCTTCGTGTTCTTCGTCAAAGAAGAAGATTTTCTTCCCAAAATCTCTCAACGACAAAACTATAACAACAAAATGAAATAAGCTCCTTTCTTATTTTATTAACACAACAAGCCTTTTGAAAATCAAGGGTTTGAATTTCAAAAACATACATTAAACTCACAACATTAAATCCATAAGTCTGACAAACTTATGTTAACAAAATTTAATGAGAGTTGAGGGGGGTTAAGGGATATGAAGGGGTGGGGTTTGTGTGGGCCCCACCTCCCTCATAACCTCCCAAGGGAGGTTGGGTGGTTACCCAACTTCCATCCAAGGATTAATCACTTAGAGTAAAAATAAAAATTGTAGAATAATTATAAAATAAACTTCCACAATTTTTATCATCAACTCTCGTGAAAATGCAACTCCCGAATAGGTGTTCCTAAGCAATTAACGATGCTACGGTTCCATCGGTGCCCTCAGAATTCGATTCCGATCACTGGTTCAAAAGTTATAAATTCACGCTCGTTCATTCACTGAACGTACCCGATCTAAACTTCGGATATAAATTCCGGGCACACTGGGCCTCGGAATCAGGTGCCGTCTGAAACTGCGTTCTTGTAAAATCTCAAAGAAAATTAAGAAACAATTTCCCTTGAATTTTATGGGTATTTACAATAGAAATAAAATAAATTTCTATGAAACATTATTTGAGGATAATAATCATAAGACACAAGAGTCATAAATGTACTATTTCACTTATAGGAGTGCTAGAGTGGTTGAAAAGTAAGTTTGAATATGTAGAAAATTCAACACTGGGATGGAGAAGGTCATTTAGTAGGTGTAGGGTTAGGTCAGAGGTAGGTGATAAGGATCCAGTAGTTGATAAATAATTAAATATGTATGATCCCACACTATTTAAATTCCATAATTATACTCTCAATGGAATTGGCCATATAACCATGAAATGAATGCTCCCAAAACATAAAAATTGAACAATATAACTAATTGAAATGGTCATAAATTAACTTAATAAAATTATAAAAAAATCAAATATATATTTAAGAGGTTCTGAACAAAATTATTTATAAATATAATTTGATTATATAGGACATTATGTGCAAGTGAGAACACATTTGTACATAAGTTAAGGGATATCTCTGAACATCTAAATTACCTTTGGGTTGCAATTTTCACATCTTTACCCCAAATTTATTTTCTCATTTTTCATATATAATTCATCTAAATTAATTTTATATGTTACACACATATGTATCCATATTAATTAATCCTTATTTGATGGGGAAATACATGCATTAAGATGTTTCCTTCTAAATTACTCCTAATAACAAAAACCCTATTAAACAAAAGTTCCTGATTTCTTACAAATTTTTAAGTACACTCCATAATCAGTTTTTGGCCACCATTATTTTTATAAAATCACTCATTTCATAATGAAAAACTGTCTTATATAATTTCTTTTCTATAAATATAATTATTCAATTTTCCCCTTTAAAGAATCTTTAATATTTTCTCATAAACTGCAGTAAAGTGGCTCCATTCAATGGTTTCTTAATCAATATTCTTATATTTTTTCACTTATGTTGGACATAATTTATCATAATCTATTACTATTATCTATTATAAATGTCTAAGTATGATTTAAATCCATTATTTCTTCTAAACTATTATGATACACCCTTTGGTTATGCTTTATGACGTGATTACGATACCAATTTATTTCCATGGGTAACCCTTATGTATATTCTCTATGTGTAATTATTTATGTGGAACACATATGCATGAACATGTTATGATGGGTGCACCCAGATAGCACACCAATGCATCGGGTAATGTTTAGTTTTATGAGATGTCATATATGAGATTATGAGGTAATCCTAATCCGTTATGGGACTTTTCCACCATGTGATATAGTATCAACAGTTTGATTTGACTCATGTTTATGTCATGTTAAATGTTGCTTCCATATTCTAAAATTGTTATGATCATACGATTCCATGTAATTTTTGTTATCCTTCTATATGTTTATTAGTGATCCATTACTTTTATGCCATCAAGGTATCCTTCTAACGCACTTGACATTCTTTATTTAAATACTTATTCTATTAATGGGATTTTTAGCTCATCCCTTTTTCCTATGCATTCCCCAGGTCATCCTATAGAGATTTAGAATCTCAAAGGAGTTTAGGATCTCATTATTGAATATTAATATAGAAATGTATTAGTATGTTTCAATGATTTAAATTTTATGTACCAAGTCTTCCGAAGACACTAAACATTAAGATCTTTGGCTTATATTTTGTGGTTAATTATGCTTAAAATTATATAATAATATACATAAATGGGTAGGGTCTCTATAGTTTGTTTCAGAACATGGTATAGTTATTTTTGGAGATTAGGAATATAAAACATTAGTAAAAATCCAAGGTACAATTCTATCACCATGCATAACCAAGATTGAATCACAGGAAATTACAAGTTAGGACATACTTTTTATTTAACAGTTTATCCTTCTAAGTTCACTGTTTCCTTTTTATATGAGTATTAGATAAGTATTCAATCCCCTCATATTGTACTTTATTGTTCTTAGATTATGGAGGGAAATAAGAAAACCCATTCCAACAATCAATGTGATAGTAAATGTGATGATTTCCCTAATGAAATTCCAAATCTGATGGGAATAGGATCTAAAAACTTCATGGAAGTACTAGAACAATAGTATCAATTTATGAATAGTAAGTTTCATTGTGTGGAACATCCTCCTTCTATTTAAAAATTGAATGTTGTGGTTGAATCCTTTATATGTCAATGTCATCCTATCATTAGTGTATCATCTGATCACCTCAATTGGGAATAATGGATTAACTCTGTTGAGAATATATTCTTTGTCCTTTAATAATTTGAAGAAGATAAAGTCTGACCAACATTATATCATTTGATGGGAATGATAATCATTGGTGGAAACTGATAAAAAACACAATGTCTAAGATTCAATGGATTAGAAAGGATTCAAGAAATATTTTTCAATAAAATTTTTCCTAGAAATCATTTCCTTAAGATTGAGTGGGAGTTCTTTGGAGTGAAGTAAAAGTAAAATGAATCGACTAGGTTGTACGAAGAAAATATAACAAGGCTTTAATGATACAACTCAAAATTTTTTATCAACACTGAAAGAAAGGTGGATAACTTATTTAGTATACTAAATCTGAGTTTACTAAAATCTGTGGTGATTCAAGAATTTGATATTTATGAAGATATTGTTCATTGTGCCCTTATAGTTGAGATAAATAACAGTCATTATATGTGGTATTTTTTGAATGGAGATAAGAAACATTATATGGAATTATCTTTATATTTTCCAATATAAAAATCACGAAGGAAAGAACACCAACCATCCCACTTATCAAAATTTTGGGACGAACGATTCTCAAAACAACCTAAGGGGAACTAGATAGTGCTTTATGTGTGGAAGAGAGGGGCACCAAGATAATCAATTCCAAATTGAAATAAAAAATACTAATGGGTAAGTGGAAAATTAGGTTCAAATAAACATAATTCCCATTTTTAGTGCTTTAACTACAACGAACATGATCACTTTGTGAGACAATTCCATAATCCAAGGGTTTTTGGAGGAAATAAACAATAAAAACCTCTATGGAAACAAGGAAGGGAAAATTTTATCACTAATACTAAGGTGGATCCTGACAATGATATGGTGATATGTTTTCTTATTATTCATTCAGGAAAATAAAATATATAATTTTATTCTATTTCTATGCATTATTTCATATCTTGTAATTTTTGTAGAACTATTCAAACACCACCTCAAAATATGGAGGTTTAGTTATTTTTAAGAACCAGGAGTGGGAAAATATTTCATCTCAATTATATAACCCCTCCCTAATTAATTTATATAGACTAAACCTCCCATAAAATCTTTTATCTCTTCCTTTGGTGGATTTTTATTCTATATTGGGCATGGATTTGCTATCTTTATACAAATCCAACATCAATTGTTTGGAAAGGGAGACCACTCTTCAAATCCTGAGGCATCCTCCAATTCTATACAAGTGTAAAGAGGTGGATGAATCACCTTTAGAATCATCATCTGAATTATTGAAATTATTTCTTTATGATAAATAATATCAATCTTAAATGATTGAGATAATGATGAGGATCATGCTCGAAGACATACCCAATGTGAGGGACTACACTGATGTGATCGCTGAATAATTTCCCAATCCTCCTCTAGATTGAGAGGTTGAGTTCTCAGTTGATATTATACCTAGATATTTGCCTATATCAAATACTCCTTATAGTATGGCCACCATTGAGTTAGAGGAAATGGAGAAGCAATGACAAGAGATTCTCGAAAACGGTTTCATATGCCCGAGTGCTTCACCATGGGGAGTGACAGTCCTCTTCAAAAAGAAGAATAACGGATCAATGTGCCTTTCAATTGATTATCATGATCTCAAAAGAATCTTGATAAATAAAATGTATCCCATTTAATGGATAGATTAATTCTTTGATCAATTACATGGGCCCAAATATTTCAATAAGGTGGACCTTCTGCACGGATATCACAAATTAAAGGTAAAGAAGGAACATATTCCCAAGATTTTCTTTTTGAATGAGGTATGGAAACTATGACTTTATAGTGATTCCATTCAGAGTCACCAATAATCCATTATTTTTTATAGAATTAATGAATAGAGTCTTTAGATATTACATTGACAGATTTTTTGTAGTATTTATAGGTGATATTCTAATATTCTCCAAGAGAAAGAAAAGACATGAAGAGCCTTTGAATACTATTCTAAAGTATTTTTGGAGGAATAAACTATATGAATATTATAGTAAATGAGAGTTTTGTATAGAGGAAGAATCATTATTGGGAAAAAATTTCAGTAGAAAATGAATATCTATTGACCCTTCTAAAATAAAGGAAATTGAGGAGTGACCTGGACAAGCATCTATAATGGAGATTCGTAGTTTCCTTTTTCTAACTTGGTATTATCGGTGATTTGTGGTAAAATTATCATGATTTTAAAACCCAATAACCAATCTTAATCAAAAGGGAGTAATGTTTTTCTGGACTAGTGAATTTGAATACCACTTTAAAGAGTTGAATAAGAGGGTTATCACTACACCAGTACTCACACTACTGATAAGTGTGGAACTCTTTGTGGTATACAACGATGGTCTTTAAAAGGCCCAAAATTTTCATGTAATTTTTTATAATATATGGAAATTTTATGAGTAGGTTAAAATTGACGGCGCGTAATTTTGAGGCCCGTTGTGCCCGAAATGAATTTTTGAAACACAATTTGGGTACATGCAATAAATGTGCGAGCGGGTTTTTGTAACTTTTGAACTGGGGCTATGAATTTAAATCTGAGGGCACCGTTGAATTCACCCTATTGGTATTCACTTAAGGGGACCTTCACCTCGACTCTAGTGGATTGAGAGTGAAAGATAGTTTTGGGGGTTTTTCGTGGAAGTGAAAAATAAAATAAAATAAACTTTTATTTTATTTCTAGTAAGACTCTCAACATGGGTTATGGTGGTGGGGACCACCTAAACTAGAACATCCCTTTTTGAATTTAATGCTTGGTTGTAGGGACCATAAAAACACACATAATGGGGGGAGGAAACCTCTCAACTACTTTAATTAATTTTATGTGTCAAAATAAAATTAAATGTTAAGTTAATTAATTTTGTGTTGGCTATTTCTTTTATTTTCAGTGAAATTTGGGAAGGATTGGAAAAAAGAGAATTGAGAGAGATCTTGGAGGAGTATTCTCCCCAATGAAGAACGCATTATCCAACAAAAAATGCCCTCCCAAATGAATAATGATCACACCAATGAGGAACATCTTCAATGAAAAAGAACTGAATATCGTGGAAACGCCAACGTCACCAATGTCTGTATAACCCCAACGACATCATCTCCTTCCTTGCGGCCTCCGAAAAAATATCTCTAAGGTAGGGGTGTGTTTCAATTTGACCAATATTAAATTCCCTCTCACATTGAATCATCTTCCTTGAGTTGTATGCTACCGCCCTAATGCTGAGGGTACGAGCCAAACAAAAATGGCCCGACCCCTCCACAAATCTTGTGGATATTTTTTTGTGATTTTCACGATGGTGTTAGAGACAGGTGCCAGTGGTTGGAACCGGTTGAACTCGAGAACTGTGACGATGGAAACGAACGAAGGGCGGCCAGTGAAGACGGCCACCAGTGAAGGGCCGGCTTCGCACCGCCCTACGGCGCTCCGCCACCCCACAGCCTCCGTGCCATATGGCACTCCGCTGCCCATGGTACCTCATGTCGCCCTGCGACCTTGCCTATCGTGGCACCCTGCACCACCCTACGGCCTAGCCATTCTGCGGCCCCCCGTGCCGCCCCACGACCATCATTGCACTGCTGCCCCACTGCGCTGCCCTGTGGCTCCTCCATCCACGGCCCCGCCGTGCCGCCCCGCGGCTCTGCCATCTGCGTCCCCACCACACCGCCCCACAGCTTTGCCGCCATCACGGCCCTGCAGCCTCCGCACCATTGGGTCGGGCCGCCCCGTGCCGGCTGGGCCAAACACAATGGTTCGGACACAGCCGTCTATGCCCCAACACAGGCCGGGCCGGACCCAGTGGTTCGAGCCAGGTTGACCCAAATCGAGACGGCCCAGGGTGGGTCGGACCGAGTCAGACCAGACCCGGACCCACTATGACCCATTTATGCTCTTTTGGCCATAAACATGGAATAGGGCATTTGTTTGAAGAAACGTCAGTAGTGCTGGAAACCATGGAGTGATACAACCCCTCAAATATATCCCATAAGAGATTTGGTTAAATTTGATTTACGGTCAGGTTGGATCGAGCACGATTCCAACTGGGCCCTCGTGGGAAAAAAGCTAATAACGTACTGATCGGGCATCCAATTGACGCGCCGTCTGTAGCGTTGAGACCCCTATGGCATGGCAGTCCATTGAGATACCTCTTCATGAGACTTCGTGGTAGTTGGAGTAGCAATTAGAGGCTTGTGGAGAGGACCCTCCCAGAGACAAGTGAGCATAGTGCGGGAACCCTGAAGCTAGATGTGATGTGAAGAATGAAGAGAAATCCTATGTGGGTCAGCACCTAGTGATCCTGTGGGGGTCAGAACCTAGAGATCATGTGTGGGTCAGCACTGAGTGATCCTGTGCAGGTCAGCACTGAGTGATCTTGTGCAGGTCATCATGGAGCGATCCTGTGTGGGTCAACACCTAGCGATCCTATGTGGGTCAGCACCGAGCGATTCTGTGTGGGTCATCACCGAGCGATCTTGTGTGGGTTTTCCTTTTAACAGAGTATGATGATTCAGTTATTACATCTAATCATCTATAATACTGTACATATGTTATACCTGATTTGAATTGAGACTGTACCTATGTGGTACTTTCCTTCTTGGTATTTATTCCTTTGTTGAATAGTTGATCTTGGGGATATGGAGTTGGACTCTTTGTTTTCCACTTGATTGAGATGGCTTTACTTGATAACTAAGGTATATGTATGGGAATATACCTAAGTAGGGTTATCAGTTGAATCTTCCTTTGAGGTTTATCCTTTGTGGATTTTGTGAGACCTTGGGGGTCTCTAGGTCCCTACTGAGTATCGTTATACTCACCCCTGCACAGACTATGCCCGCACATCACTGTGTTTGGTGGAGACTATAGGCAACACTGACTGAGGATGAGGGTACCAGGACTGTAGGTAGCTCAGAGGTGGAAGTTAGATGAGGCAAACCCCTGAGATGACCGTTCGTGAGTTGTACCTATCATTCAGGTAAGATCCTTGGTGGATGATCCATGTGCTACTTTTCACCTATTAGTTGTCTTGTACTTTCTAGTTTTCCTTTTACTTTCCAGTTGGGATTATATTTTGGCCCCTTTTTACTTGTTGTACTCCCTCTATTTAATATTCAGTTTACTTGATTTCGTATCATGTTGTGTCCTTGGAGTGTGTGTTACAGGTTATAAAGGCAATGCCTTCCCAGTTTTAGGGAGCACGCCTTCGGTGCTAGTCACCAGCCCCTAACCTATTTAAGTCGGGCTTGTTGTAGCCAGGGCATGGGCCCCAAGGGATGGGTCGTGACAAATTAGTATCAGCGGAGTCGGTTCTACCATAGAACATATGATTATTATCTTTCTTTTTAATGAAAACAGTGTTAAGTGTAGTGAGTGTGGTTATCAGTTTAGGGAATCCAGTGTTGGTGCAGCAGCTGGCATATTCATACACCAGGACCCTGACTTTTGATTTCTGACTCAGTGCACAAAAACACTAATTTCTTGTGTGTTTTGAAGTGTTTTCTTGGTGGTCTCTTGGGGTCATCTCACCAGGTATAACTTTATCACTGTAGTGCACCTGTTTCTTTTCAGGATGCCTCCTTGAAGACAGCAAGCTAGGGTTCCGAGAGTAGTATGCAGTGATAGCCCACTGAGCGATGAGGCCTCGGTGTAGGGCCCTCTTTCAGTAAAGGCACCAGTGGAGGCACCAATGGTACCATTACCTATTGGTCCACTGATTCCACCAGCCCCAGCATTAGAGTGTGCATGGAGCTTGAGCGCATTGCACGAGTTCCAATGCTAGAGGCCACCTAGTTTCAGGGGAGAGATGGACCCACATGTGGCTGAGGATTGGCCGGAAGCTGTGGTGAGAGTTTTTTAACTGGTAGGGACACTAGCTGATCTCATGGTGTTCCTTAATTACAGCCTTCTATAGGAAGCAACATGAAGATGGTGGATATTGATGCTCCAAGTTAACGATGAGTTGATGCTTCTCTTGGTAGAATTCAAGATCCTCTTTTGGGAAGAGTTTTCCCCAGCAACTCTCTGCACAGTGCGCATTTAAGAGTTTTTTCATCTACAGTAGGGAATCATGACTGTGTCTTAGTACTCAGCAAGGTTCGCTGACCTCTCATTCTACTCCAAAGATATGGTACTGGACCCATTATTCAGGGCCCGAACCTTTTAGAAGGGACTCAAGTGAGAGATAAGGGCTTCGATGATCTCACTTAGCATTCTGATGTAGGCGGGGGTGTTAGAGCAAGCCCTCCTAGTAGAGAGTTTTATTTTTGAGCAATCACCAGCAGTGAGACCCACCACCAGACATCACGTAGAGGAGTCTTCTACCGCTAGCAGTAGTTAGATATCATAGTGGTCCAAGATGACCAAAACTATAGGTGGACGACGTCAGGATTCATGGTCAGTTGTACGGGGCACGAGAGGTAGAACCTGTCATTCTAAGGGCGGACAGTGTTACGAATGTGGCAGGCAGGGTTACATGGCTCGTGACTATATGACCTGCCATACGAATGATCAGAAAATGGTCGAAGGACCGCCCATGTAGAGACAGAGATTTGACCGAGGAGGTCTGCATGGAGCAGGCAGATGTGGAAGAGGAGCTGATTGTGCAGCTAGTGGTGGGATATTATTAAAGATGTGACTTCCACCACCACCAAGAGGTCCACCCAGACCACAGGGAGTAGTTGGATAGGGGACATCCCAGCTCTAGGCATCTAAGGCCTATGATCACGATGCTCTGGAGATGATACGAGGTATGATTTGTGTCTACTCCACCTTAGCTTTAGTAATTATAAACACATGTGCCATTCATTCTTTTATTGCCACTTCCCTCATTCAGAGCTTGGAGATTCCGATAGAGCCTTTGGCTCGATCCATACTGCTAGAGACTTCTATGGGAGTAGATTCGATGATTACGCACTAGTCCCAGTAGTTTGGGCTTACTCTAGGAGGCGAGAGCTTCAGCTAGGATCTCCTAGTAGTGGCATCGAGGCCTTAAAACATCATCTTGGGTATGGACGGGTAATCTAAAGACCATGCTCAGATTGACTGTATTAGGCACACAGTGTGGTGTGTCTACATGGATGGGACAAGGTATACCTTTACCGGTAAGAAGGAAGCCTTTGTAGCACAGGATGGACTTAAATGGAGGAGAGTGAAACCAATCACTCATCAGTTGGATAGCCTTACCCTCAGAGTAGTTGATGTGGAGAGTACGAGTTATCCTGTAGAGGTGGACCAGTACACAGATGTCTTCCCTGAGGAAGTTCTTGGTCAACCTCCTTGCAGAGAGGTGGAATTTTACATTGACTTGTACCTCAGGATGACACCGATATCTACACCAGCATATCAGATGGCTCCTACGGAGCTTCGTGAGCTGCAGGTACAGCTAGAGGACTTGAAGGGGAAGGTATTTATTCAGCCCAGTGTTTCCCCTTGAGCAGCCCTGATTTTTTTCACCAAGAAGGCGGATGGGATCCTGAGACATTGCGTCGACTATCGACACCTGAAGTAGGTGACTGTGAATAACAATTACCCACTTCCGAGTATTGATGACCTCTTTGATCATCTAAAAGAATCACGATGGTTCTCAAAGATAGACCTCAAACCAGGCTATCCCCAACTCATAGTAAAGACAAATATGTGCAGAAGACAACTTTCAGATGTCGGTACAACCATTACATGTTCTTGGTTATGCCATTTGGTGTAACCAATGATCCAGCAGTGTTCATGGGACTCATGAACAGGATATTTCATCCATACATTGATCACTTTGTGTTAGTCTTCATCGAATACATTCTAATATACTCAAATACTGAGGGGGATAATGCCTACCATTTTCAGGTAGTACTAGACAGACTCCAAGAGGACCAAATTTATGGTATGCTCTCGAAGTGCTAGTTCTGGATCCAAGAGGTTCACTTTCTAGGACATGTCATATCGGAGGCTGGAGTTGTAGTAGATCCATTAAAGATTGAGGTGGTACTTGCTTGGGATCCACCCAGAAGTGTGATGGAGGTACGAAGTTTCATTGGTTTGGATGGATACTACCAGAGATTTGTGCCAGATTTATCTAGATTTCCAACACCTCTGTTAGCATTGATGAAGAAGGGGAAACCCTTTTTGTGGTTGGAGTGATGTCAGTAGAGTTTCTAGGAGCAGCGAAATAGTCTGACTAGTTCCCCCATCTTGATTCTTCTAGAGGAGGGAGTAGGGTATGTAGTCTACTGCGACACATCAGGGACTAGGATCAGATGTGTCCTAATGCATGAGCGAGCAATGATCTAATATGGTTCTCAATAGCTGATACATCATCAGTATAACTACGCTAACCATGAACTGGAGTTAGCAGCTATGGTCTTCTCCATGAAGATTTGGAGATATTACTTGATGGGTGAGTGTTTTGCAGTGTACTTTGATCACAGGAGTCTCAGGTATATATTCTCTCAAAAGGAAAAGAACCCAAGACTGCGATGTTGGCTTGAGTTCCTCCAGGACTATGACTTCGAGATAGTATATACTCCTTAGAAGGGGAACTTTGTAGTAGATGCACTCAATAGGAGTTCTGGGTGATCATCGACTGACTCCCCAAGTCGGCCGACTTCCTACCGATCAGAGAGCATGGTTCAGTAAAGAGCTTGGGACTCCTTTAGGTGTAGGAGATTGTGCAGCTACATGGAGTACCCTCAATAATTGTCTCCAATTATGATGCATTTTTCACTTTATGGTTATGGAAGGGTTTGAAGTAGGCTTTCAAGACACAACTTTTTTTTATCACCGCTGTCCCTCCTCATACGGATGGCCAGACTAAGCGGACTATTCAGACTCTCGAGGACTTGTTGCATGCTTGTGTCCTTGACTTCAATCACAGCTGGGAGGATCACTTGACTTTGGAGGACATTTCATTAAATAATAGTTATCACACCACCATAGGGATGACACCTTTTGAGGAATTGTACGGAAGACCTTGCAGATCACCTTTGTGATGGACTGGCCTAGGGGAGGCAACACTAGTGGGACCAGAGATGGAACATGCTACCATAGAGAAGGTGTAGATAATCCAGGAGAATATGTAGACTACATAGAGAAAGCAGAAGTCATATGCTGATAGGAGCCATAAACCTCTGGAGTTTGAGGATGGCGACCAAACCTTTCTACGGGTCTCACCTCGACGATGTTTGCGGAGATTTGGCTAAGGTGGAAAGTTATCTTCGAGGTTCATTGGACCTCCTCAGGTCCTCAGCAGAGTTGGAGAGGTGGCTTACAGCTTAGCTCTTCCACCTTAGTTGCACTGGGTGCACAACATCTTCCATGTATCCCAGCTAAGGAGATACATGTACAACCCTTCTCACAACATCGACCATAGCGAGCTGGATGTCGACTATGGGGAAACTTTTATGGAGGTTCCAGTAGAGATTGAGGATCGACTGGAGCGAGTCCTTTGTGGGCGGTCAATAACTCTAGTGCGCATTCGCAAACAGCATAGGAACATTCAAGAAAGCACATGGGAGCAAGAGGATCAGATACGTGATCAGTACCCCCACTTGTTTACCTAGATTGTGATGTGGCTTATGGGGATGTAAAGCCCTGTGGTGGGGAGAATGTAAAGAACCATAATTTACATATATTGTTTTTAATATATGGGAATTTTATAAGTCCACGAAAATTTACGACGTGTGATTCAGAGGCCTAGTGTGCCTGGAAATAATTTCTGAACTTTTTTCTGGTATATTCAGTAAATGTACGAGTGGGTTTTTGAAACTTTTGAACCGGTGCTCGGAATTGAAATCCAAGGCCAATGTTGAACTCACAGCACCGATATTCTCTTAAGGGGACCTTCACCTCGACCATAGTGGGTCGAGATTAAAAGATTGTTTTTGATGTTTTTCATGGAAATGAAATATAAAATAAAATAAATTTTTATTTTATTTCTAGTAAACCTCTATACATGGGTTAGGGATGTGGGGACCACCCGAACTAAAACCTCAATTTTTTAATTCAAATCATGGTGGTGGGGATGACCCGAACACCTCATAATGGGGGGAGGAAACCTCCCAACTCCCTCAATTAATTTTATGTGTCAACATAGAATTAAATGTTATTTTAATTAATTTTTTGTTGGCTATTTAATTTATTTTCAGTGGAGTTGGGGAAGGATTAGAAAAAAGGGAATTGGGAGAGAGCTTGGAGGATTATTCTCTCCCACGAAGAATGCATTCTCCAACGAAGAACTCGCTCACCAACGAAGAATGCTCACACTGACGAGGAACGTCTTAAATGACAACGAACTGATGATCGAGGAAACATCAACGTCACCGATGTCCTTCTAACCCCAACAACATCGTATCCTTCCTTGTGGCCTTCTTCAACATATCTCCCAGATTGGGGTGTGTTCTAATTCGATCAATGTTAAATTCCCTCTCACAGTGAATCATCTTCCTCAAGTCGTATGCTACTGCCCTAATGCAGATGGTATGGGCCAAACAAACATGGCCCGACCCCTCCAAATCTTGTGGATCGTTTTTTTTTTATCTTCTTAATGGTGTCAGAGACCGGTGCTGGAAGTTGGCACTAGTGGAACTCAAGAAATGCGATGAAGGTGATGAACAAAGGGTGGCCGGTCAAACCCGCTGTCGGCGAAGGCACGACTCTGCACCTCCCTACGGCGCTCCGCCGCCCGCGGCCTCCATGCCCCATGGCGCTCTTCCCCCCCATGGCCTCTGCCGCCCAATCGCCTCCACCGTCTCGTGGCCTCCGCCGCCCCGCGGCCTCCGACGCCCCACTACCTCCGCCGCCCCGCAGCCTCCGCGCTTCCCCAAGCCTTGCTTCCCGCGGCCCCCGCCGCACCACAGCCCCGCTGTGCCGCCCACAGACCTACCTCGCAGCCCCCACCGAACTGCGTCCCCACCACGCCACCCGAGGCCCCGCCCTGTAGCTCTGCTATCTGCGGCCCTGTCGCGTCGCCCCACTCCTCCGACATCCGCCGCCCCGCCAAGCCGCCCCACACCTCTGCCATCTGTTGTCGCACCACACCGCCCTACAGGTCCACTATCCTTTGACCCACCGTGCCTCCCTACATCTCCACCATGTGCGGCCCCACCCCACCACCCTATGGCTCTACCATCTATGGCCCCGCCTCGCGGCTCTGCCATCCGTGGCCCCTCCGCGCCGCCCTTGGCTTCGCCGCCCTCACAATCTGGTGGCCTCCACGCTACCAAGCCAGGCCGCAACATGGGTCGAGTCAGACCTAGCAGTTTGGGCCAGGTCAACCCAAACTGAGTCGGGCAAGGTCGGTCCAACCTTGTCGGACTGGACCCAGACTCACTACGACCCATTTACGCTCTTTTGGCCATAAATTTCGTACAGGACATCCGTTGGACAAACCGTCAGTGGTGCTTGAAACCTTGGAGTGAGAAGGTCCCTTGAGTATATCCCAATGGAGATTTGGGTATAGTTATTGTATGGTTGGGTTGGATCGAGCATGAATCCAATTGGGTCCTTGGGACGAAAAGGAAAATAACATACAAACCGGGCGTCCGATTGACGCGCCGTCTGTTGCGTTGAGACCCCTATGATATGGCGGTCCTCTGAGATACTTCTTCACAAGACTTCATGGTTGTTGAAGTATTAACCAAAGTCTTGCGGAGAAGACCCTCCTAGAGACAAGCGAGCATAGTGCAGGAACCCTGAAGATGGATGTGACGTGAAGAATGGATAGTGATCCTATGTGGGTCAGAACCAAGCGATCCTGTGTGGGTCAGCACCTAGTGATCATGTGTGGGTCAGCAGGAAGCGATCATGTGTGGGTCATCACCGAGAGATCCTGTGGGGGTCATCACCCAGCGATCCTATGTGGGTCAGCACCGAATGATCCTTTGTGTGTCAGCACCGAACGATAATGTGTGGGTTAGCCTCTTAACAGAGTAATATAATTCAATTATTACATATAATCATCTCTACTAATATACTGAAGATATACCTGGTGTGAGATGAGACTATACCTGTGTGGTACATTCCTTTGTGGTATTTCTTTCTTTGTGGAACAGTTGATCTTGGTGCTTTGGAGTTGGACTTTGTGATTTCCTCATGATTGATATGGGTTTACTTGATAACTTAGGTATATGTATAGGCATATACATAAGTAGGGTTATTATTTGTTTCCTTCCTTTGTGGTTTATCGTTTGTGGATTTTTTGAGACCTTTAGGGTCTCGAGGTCCCTACTGAGTATCTTTATACTCACCCATGCACACGTTATGCCCGCACGTCATTGTGTTTGGTGTAGACGACGAACATCACTTATTGAGGAAGATGGTACCAGGAATAGAGATAGCTTGGATGTGGATTTTAGACAAGGAGAACCACATAGATGGTCATTCGTGAGTTTTTCCTACCTTTAGGTAGGATCTGTGGGGGATGATCTAGGAGATTCTTTTCACCTATCAGATGTCTTGTACAGTCCAGTTTTCCTTGTAATTTCTAGTTGGTCTTGTATTCTGGCCCCTTTTTACTTGTTATGATCACTCTATTTACTATTCAGTTTACTTGAATTAATATCTTGTTGTGTGCTTGGTTATGTGTGTTAATGTTTATAAAGGCAATGCCTTCCCAGTTTCATGGAACATGCCTTTAGTTCTAATTATCAGCCTCTGGCCTATGGAAGGCAGGCTTTGGGTATTCACGGCATGGGCCCTAGGGGATGGGTCATGACAGATCAAAAGTATGCCTTAGGCTGTGTACTCATGAAAAATGATAAATTTATAGAATACCCCTTAAGGAAGTTTAAATTTCATGATCAAAAATACTCCACGCATGATCTGGAGTTGGCTGTTATTATCTTCAGATTAAAAATCTAGTGTCATTAACTCTATAGAGAGAAGTTTGAAATATATATTGATCATAAGAGCCTCAAATATATATTCACATAGAAGGAGATTAATATGATCCAATGAAAACGGTTAGATACCATCAACAATTATGAATACACAATCAACTACTATCTTTATAGATAAAATAAAGTGGTAGAACCTCTAAGTAGAAAGGATCCAGTAACTTTATCGATGATGAGAATTGAGAAGGATATAATATTCTTAGATGTGAAAAGGATGGAAATGGGAATAATTCTGTAAAGAACATCATTAATTCTTTCTCAAATGATTGATCAACCATCCCTTTTAAATAAGATAAAGTATGCTCAAAGATTTGATGTGAAAATTCAGAAAAAGGTGGAAGCTAGGGATATGGGGATCATTATAGTTTAAAATAGACCTCTTCAGATTGGTATTAATGTATTTCTAATTATTTTCTTTTCAAATGGTTTTAAAATGGTAAAAAAATTTCGAATCACTTTTTAGAAACACATCTCAAATGATCTTCTACCTATTCAAATTTATGATGATGATGTGATTTTTTACTCTACCAATGAAAATCTTGGTTTAATATTTTTTGATTTAATGAAAAGGGAATTTCATTTTATATTCATGGGTAAACTCAAATTTTTTCTAGGTTTTAAAATTTATCAAATAAATGATTATATATTTTTAAACCATGGTATATAAACCAATGAAATCTTAAAACGTTTTAAAATGGATAAAGATAAGTAAATTAGAATTCCCATGAGTACAAATTGAATGTTAATGTTGGATAAAGCTGGTAAAATGGTCAAAAAACATTATAGAAGTATGAATGGTAGTTGAATTTTCCATACTATGACTTAACCTGATATCATGTTCAGTGTTCGTCTCTATGCTAATTTTTAATCAAATTCATAAGAATCTCATTTAAAATTTTCAAAATAATTTTTAATTAATTAAAAAGAAAAAAATCTAGGTTTAGTTTATCCAAAATGAACATCTTTTTAATTATATTCTTTTTATAACTCTAATTTTGGAGGATTCTAGCTAGATAAGAAAATTACTGGTGGAAAATTCACTCTCCTTGGAAAATCTGTCATCATAAAGAGTACTAAGAAGAAGAATTCAGTTACTCTTTCTATAGATGAAATGAAATACAATCACTGGAATTTTTTACACCGAAAATCTATAGATGAAACAATCACTCTTGGATTTTAGTCTTAAATTTGACCATATTCCTTTAAAGTGTAATAATACCAATACAATCAATACCTCTAAAAAACCAATCCAATACACTCGCACAAAACATATTGATCATTGACACTATTTCATAAGATATCACATGGAAAAAGATACTATCTTATTGTATTTTTATCCAAACGAATATCAATTCAATGATATTTTCACAAAACCCCTTGCCCTAGTTCATTTTGAATTCATTAAATATGAATTAGGAATGGTAAACCTGTGACATTTTTCATTTAATATATGACTATCTCGAGTTATCTTTTAAAAATATTATTTAAAAAATTGTTTGAAAATATTAATTTCATGATTCATTTTAATTTTTTAGCATGGTTATGATCCTTTCATCTCACATGTGCTATCAATTTTAGGGAACCATATCTCTTTTTAATTTTGAAACGTTTCTTAAGAGATATATTTTTTTTAATCAAATATTTTAAAAAATATATTTTTATAATTTTTCCAAATCACATTTAATAGAATTAAATATTTTTTATAATACTAATATCTTTTTAAATAAAAAATTCCTTTGGTACCTTTTATTTTAAAATATATTTTAAAATTCACATTCAAAACACATAAAAATATTTATGTAAATACTTATTTTAAAACAAAAATGATTATTTTTATAAACCATAATGAATATTAATGATAAGTAATTTTTTTTATCAGATATGCTTGTCTCTATAACTCTCTTCACGGGTTAAACTTGATGAAATGTAAATCAAAGTATATTTATTAAGTATGGATTCTCTTTCTAAATTAATTTACTTCATTAATGTGTTTCATTAAAGAAGTTAATAATTAAGGTAAATTCATATATTGAGGAAAAAATGATGTTTTTGAAAAGATACGTAATGTTTAATTTTATTTTCATTTTCTTATTTTCCTATACTCTTTTCTCTTTCTATTTCATTTTCATTCAATTTTCTTTTTATTTGGATGCTTAATTTAATCTTTCTTATCTTCTATTTAACATTATAATCTCTCTCTGAAATGTTTATATAATTTAGGGAGTTTTGAAGTTAAGAAGTTTTTTCATATTTTCATCTTTATCTTTTTCTTTTATTGAATGTTTTACATTCCCCTCTCTCTATATATTTAATAATTATATTTTTTGGGGGAGATTATAAATTTAAATGTGTTTTCAAAACATAATTTTTATTCAATATTTGTTTCACTCTTTGAATTTTGTTTTTGTTTTTTAAAATATCTCATGAGTTTTTCTTCAAAACCTTTCTTCATATTTCTTCTTCCTCTTCATGTTTTTCTTTATTCAATGTTATTCTATTTTTTAAAAACACAAAAGTGGAGAAATATTGTAAAAATTAAGGGTGACAAATGTCTCCAAATATTTTTTAAAAAAATGGGTGAAATTTCTTAATTATTATTAAAATCATTAAATTCTATGTTTTCTCTTTTATTCTTGATGTTCACTTAATTTATCATTTTATATTAAGTCTCTGTGATCATTAAAAAGAGTATATTTTTTTCCTCTCTCCCACAGTTATTTCATGATTATAAACATTCATCTATGTTTCTATCATATCTATTTGAGAGAGTTTTAATGTTCTTATTAAATACATAGTGATTGAATTACACGAAATCGTAAAGTATCTTTCTAAGCTTTGATAAAGGCTTTAACAAATATATCACACTAATTAAAGTCCATGAAAGATATTTAGTCAAATTAAATAATAATTGAGATCAAGGGATTTATAGTATTGATCTCTCGAGTCAAGGGGTGTAGATGTAAGGGATCACATTGAATTTGAGTAAAATTCCTTATCAATTATATTTTCTTCTATTTAATCTTCTACATTGCATTATTTAGACATCAAATTGCATACTTTCATAAATTTTGTTCAATTTTTTCCATTCTTAAATTACACTGATTTTATCATTATAATATTGTATTGAATTTATTAATTATCGCATAATCGATTTCCAGAGTTATTATTTCTCAATAACTCTAACAACAATTTCATTTTTAATTCTACTTTTATTTTTTAGAAAAAAATACATCCCTCCCCACTCTGTTCATAAATTATAACTAAAAAAACATACCCAGTGATTATTTTAACATTATTTATTTAATAACTAATGTTAAAAACTTATTTAACATTGTTTATTAGATAATAAATGTCAAAATCTCTTTTAAATTTTTAAATTATTTTTTTAGAAAGAGATTGGAAAATATGCCAATAATATATTTCCATAGTCCCAAGAAATATCTATTATATATATAAATGATTTTATTTCTATTTAACGAGAATAGGATGGTCATCCACTAACAATCCATTAATATATACTAGGTCAAGTCATATTTATACCATATACTTTCCAATTTACCGTTTGAACATTTGTGAAATTAAGTCTAAGCACTTACCTTAGGGTCAAGTGTTATGAATCCCTAGTATAAAAAATTTTCTAATTAAATATCCATTTAATGTGAGATCACTTACCATTAGCATATTAAACCTCAAGCGCACCCAAATGGTCGCTCAAAGGTGTCAAAACACTAAAAACTAAAATATAGTACCTCACCCAACATGGGGTGGTTAAGTTGTGGATGTAACCACCAACTATGAATTAAAAATATGGACAGGATCTTATAACATGGTCCAAATGACTAAATAAAGATATATAGATTCAACAGATGAGTTCTGATGAAATTGACATGATGACACGATAATTTTTAAAATGATGGAAATTGTGGAATGAGTTATAGAGTACCTGCCTCAGGCTCGTATGACTCTCTCATTCTAGTATCAGTCTTCAGTTAGACATCAATTGGAGTAGATAT
Organism: Viscum album; assembly: GCA_963277665.1. NCBI lineage: Eukaryota > Viridiplantae > Streptophyta > Magnoliopsida > Santalales > Viscaceae > Viscum > Viscum album. The sequence goes on from CAUJRU010000342.1 coordinate 681,382, forward strand.
GAAGAATATAACAATGCCCTAAAATTAGGGAATATGAGCCTCAATAAAAATATTATCATTGATAGGAAGAAGAATTACGTACTATTAACAAGTAATTGATAACGTACTGCCGTGGATCCAGTGAGAATAATGGTGGTTGATTCAAACTCCAAATATAAAATCTATCTCAAATCATATATTTGGCTTCAAAAAGATAAAAAAGATGAGAAAATGGAGGATATATCTGTTGGAAAAATAAAAGGAAATAGTGGTTGAATTAAAACATATCTTATGGAAAAAACAATCATTTCACACAAAATTTAACCTTCGCATGGTTTAGATGCATTGTTTGGCCAAACCATGCATAAATAATGCACGATAATATATAGGAAGGGGAATATTTATAGTTATTCCACACATTAAGGGAAACCATGAGACAACTATGTGAAACAACTCTGTTAAAATTTTATACATTCTCGCACAACTGTGTGGCCCAACATGGATGGTTATATTGAACCTCGAACTCTATTCCAGTACTATTTTCTGCCTCACATGGTTTAAAAAAACCATGCCACCTATATTGAACTGTATAAACTAAAAGTGTGACATGACTTTTCTCCATAAAAGTTACGTTTCAGGATCCTAATAATCTCTAATCACCCACGAGAAATACACTAAATCAAAAGGCGTCCATGTCAGGTCAAAAAAATAAAGTTAGGACATAATTTAAAGGATCCATACCTGAATGAAAAACTTGGTTCTTACACACTTTATTTTTTTTAATTCATTAAAGGTGAATTTAGAATGGTTAACTTATGACATTATTTATTTGATCTATGACTATCTTAAGTTATCTTTTAAAAATATTTTTCCAAAAATATTTTTAAATCATGAATTTCTTATTTTATGATTATTTTTTTAATGGATTTGTTCTTGTAATCTCACATGTGCTATGATTTATAGAAGAATATTATCTCTTTATTAATATTAAATTTTTTAAGAGACATATTTTTCAGAATCAATTATTTTCAAAATGTTTTTCTCTTATCATTTTAATTTTAAAAATATCATTTTATAAAATTAATTACTTTTTATGATACTTATATAATATTAAATAAAAAATTCATTTGGTACCTTTTATTTTCAAATATATTAAAAAATTCAATATTATAACTCATAAAGAAAATTATGTATGTAATTATTTTAATAAAACAAATTATCTCTCTTAATGAAGTTTAAGGATGGATAATTTTTTCAACATATATAATTATCTTTCTCAGTATATTATTTAGTTTTCCTTGATGAAATAGAAATTGAGTTATATTTTTGATGTATGTTTTCTTTTTTCAAAGGACTTTCCTTCCTCAAGCTCTTTCATTGGACAAGTCAATCATGGAGTTAAATTCATTTCATGTGGAAAAAGTGATGTTATAGAAAAGTTATGTAAAGTTTTATATTATTTTTATTTTATTATTTGCCTCTAATATTTGATCTTCTTCTTTATCTTTCATTTTTTTATCTTTTTTCATTTCATACTTATTTTCTTCATTATTCTATTCTCTTTAACATTCCAATGTTTCTCTGTAATGCTTATATTATTTAAAGAGTTTTTAAATTAATAGGTGTTTTCAAACATTACTCTTTTTCTTTTTCATTTATTGTCTCTTTGCTTTTACTTTACTCTCTCTATCACTATAATAATTATATTATTTTGGGTGTTTATAAATTAAAAGGCATTTTCAAAACATTTTGTTTTTTTGAAAATCCTTTTCACTCTTCAAATATATTTTTATTTTTTCAAATCCCCCTTGAGTTTTTCTTCAAAATCATTCTTATGTTTTCTCCCTACTCTAATTTTTTTTCTCTTTTTGATTTTCTTCTTTTTTTGATAATCAAAAAATGGGGAATCATTTTAAAAATGAAATGGTGTGAAATGTTCCAAAAAAAATCCAAAGGGAAGAAATTAATTAATTCTTATTAAAATATTTCTAATTAAAATATTAAAATTCTATGTTATCTCTTTTATTGTTGATTTATTATTAATTTATCTTTATAAGATAAGTATTTTTTATCATTAAAAAAGAGGATATTGTTGTATCTATCTCTCCCTCATTGTGTTTTCATGATTACAAACATTCATCTACGTTTCTATAACTTCCATTTGAGTGATTTTTAATTTTCTTAATAAATACATAGTGATGTAATTGCATGGAATCTAAAATTATATTTTAATATTTAATAATGTATTGTACATATTTCTCTTCATGATTAATTCCCTTGAAAAAAACATAAAAGATCCATATAAGGTCTTGGGATTAAGTAGAGTTTTCCTTAGTTGAAGTTGGTGATGTGCAGGATACGCCGGCTATCTGGTGTCATATGTCAAGAATCAGAATCTCTATTAAACTCCAATCGACTACCCAATATAAGAGAACCAGCTAGCCAGTGGCTCAAATAGTGTAGATGCTCTCTTCTTGAAGCTGGTAGCTAGCTGCTGGCCAGTTGTTCCTAGGTAGTGGTGGTTCTATGGGAGCACCCAACTCAAATCCACCCATCAAATACCTAGTGAAGTATTCTAGGTATCCTGTGGTGTCATAAAATATCTAGTGATGCTTCATTTATTATAGTCAAAAATTCCCTAAAAGAAGTCATCCTTAGCTTAATTACACCGAAATAATTCTATATTATTCTTAGTTCTTTTAAAGGCTATAAAATGCCCCCTTTTCCACTTGAAGATTTACCATGGGATCCTTTCTCTAAATGACGTTTTAGGGTTCAAAGAACTCCACAATGAAATGGAAAATTCTCACAAAAATTAGATGAAGTAATAAGACATAGTTTTCACTAAAAACATGATAATAATATTGAAGAAATAGAACTTGGAAAAGTGCCAAAGTGTTCAATGTACTGATTTTTGGGAATGGTATGCAGATGGTATTGCGTTTGAATCGAATAGTGTGTGGACAACCATTAAAACATTGGCCAGCGAGGCATTGGCCAGAAAACTAAGTTGTTTATAGAATAAATGAAGAATGGATCCATGACCCCACAAATTATGTCGTTGGTGGAATGAAGGTGGATAAATTCCACTCGTGAACTGTTGACCCACGAACAATGTCATTGTAGAAAACGTGACAGAAATGTACACCCCGACACAACATCTCCACAAACACAGTTCATGGATAAGGTAAGGTTAACGAAATCTAGAGAACTGCGGCATTCACATGATCAAGGTGTTGATTTTAGTTGTCATGAACTGCAACCCCATGGACCTCATCCCCACTGACCTCAGACCTACAATCATCGGTTTACTGAGTAATCTGTGGGATGGGAAATGTCTTCATGGGCATACACAAATGGTGTCTTGTGACCCAAAGATACAGCTTCCCCATCACTCTATTAAAGGTACCATAAGGGGAACTAAGAGAGGAGGATTTTGGAGAGAACTTGGAGTTTATGGATAGAATCCTTCAAAGGGAAACAGTTGACAAAGTATAGAACCACACATCCATGAAAAAAAATAAGGATTCATAATAATATAGGTGATCTATGAACTTAATTGATGAACCATAAACCATTCCCCTTTCGTGTATGAACTTCCCATGAACAGCTGGACTAATGTGTTGGAGTTGGTGGCCTAGAACCAACTACTTTATACATTATTCATTAATAAATACCATATCACGTCTTGATTGTTCTTCTCCATGATAATGCATGTGATAATTTCATACGAGTAGTTGTTGCATTAAAGGGTCATAACAAATCCTTGCTACGATGCGAACCCAGATATTCCATAACACTGTTCTTGAATATATTTTCTATGGTTAGATGATGTTATTCGAGGGAAAAAAATAATAAAGTCCATTAGGGGTAAAGAATCATATAACATTTAGGAACCTTATCATGGTGTGTGCCCTTGGTATTATCTAGGAGGATATTATGAGAATAAGACCCTCTAGTAGGAAATCCACATTTCATAGTTTCATTGGATGTTCCTATATGTGGATGTGTGTATTGATCTTCAGACTTTAAGATTATTATTAATGGGTATCACAACTTGCTCACATAGATGTATTGACAAAAAATGTGACGAAACACTATTCGTAATGAGGTAAGATACGTTGGGTGCATTTGGAGTGATATTGTACTAATAGATAATGCGAGAAAGGATTTTTCCCCTCTATTCCATAATAGAAGTAGATATCTTAGGCCCTTTGATGGAATTGATATAGCCTAAATAAATAAATGTCCATGGTGAGGAATGGTCATATTCAATTCTGGAAAGTCAAAGAAAGAATAATTTAGCACATGGTTTGATGGCACTAGCATTCAACCTGCTCGATTTGAGATATCAAGACAAAGGGATTACATTACAAAGTAAGAATTCGTAAGAGGTGACACATCATTGCAGCGTTAACTTGTTTCTCTATGGGTTTCGTGGCATGTTTCCAGACGCTAACCTTGAACTTTTGGCAGGATCCGACTAATGCCATTGAGAAAGAGGCCTAGAGGGTCACACACTATGTTTTTCCAAGTATCTCAGTTAAATATTAACTTTACAAGTTGAATAAATATTATTACCGACTTTAGTTTAATAATTAATCAAGAATGTCTGATCGCATTTATTTAAAAACTAGTTATTCAAGAAAATATATAGTGTGTGAAATAATATATTTATTTTCAAGTAATGTAGTGATATTTATTTGAGAAAAAATATCCATTAATTATGGTCTAATAAATCTTGTGGAGGAAATTGAGAAAAATGGAAAAACAGAATTACACACCATGTATAATAAATATACATACCGTGTATTATTTCATGGAATTAATGAGAAACAATATTATCTACTTAATTAAATAATATTAGGAGTAATTCTTTGGTTTCATGATAGGTAATAATAATAGTCAACTGTTATTATTAAACATGGGGTATTACTAAGAATTAAATGAAATTAATATATTCTTTCGAGTAATTAATTCATATTATTATTCTATGTAATTAAAAATACCAATTATATATTTCTTAATATCCTAGACATATTTCAGTGTTGTGAAAAATAGATTTGGAAGAACTATCCAGCCAAGTGCAAATTCTTTTTCCCCCAAGAACGCTCTCAAGATACAAGAGAGAGATCCACCTCCACCAGATCAAGGTGATCGAAGGAGAACATCACAAGTAAATTCTCTTCCACACTAGCACTCGAATATACCATCGGTGATGTCTAGAGATACGTGGAGCACGTGTGGATATCCTCTAGAGGAATCCTACACTTTTATTCTACGACGCAACGATGGATCACAATGGATCATGATCGGAGACATCAATGGAGAGAGAATTCCATCAAGGTAATTCTTTATAATTAATTAAATTAATTATAACCAACATATGATGATCATATCTATGGTTCCAGGACTCCCTCTTTCTTTTTTGTTCTTCATTCTATTCCAAAGATCTGACATTTTATTATCATGAAAGATCTCGGATTGATCATTGTTAACGCAAAAATTAAAGTTGGGTACACCCAACAATGTTCTTCCGCTATGCCCAAAACCTACAAGTGGGAGTGGTCATATCAATGATAATAATTATTTAGTTTTCCATTGGAAATTTACGCATTTAATAATTTAGTTATTTCAATTCAAGTTAATAGATCTATAAATTTGAATCTCGAGATTTGTTCCTCCTCTCTCATTTCTTGTTCACCTTACAGAAACATCTTTTTCTGGTAATTTTGATTATAATAAAATAGAGGATCTCATCCAGAGGTGTCACATATTCCTGGATATAAAACACCAAAATACATGGTGTGTATTCAATAGTACACAATATGTATTCTATGTTCAATATATCAGACTGGTCCTCCAAATAAGGTCGTGTGTTGGAGTATTTCTAAGTCTTAAATGACACCATGTGTTGTCCAGGAATTTGTGGCACATGGTTTTCGGATTACACGCTGTGTGGTCCACTAAACACAGTGTGTAGTCCCTTTGGGTAATGTTAGGACCATGAACCTCGTACATAGCATGCCCGGCTAGAAACCATGGAACGCGGATACTACACGGTGTGTGTCCCACTGAACACATCGTGTACTCCGAATATTTCCAAAGTACATCTACATGCCATGTCCCCGAGCGTGTACTTCAGATGGACGGTGACCAAAAGTACATGCCATGTAGTTAGAACTACATATCGTGTACTCATCCAAATTATGTAGGTTTATTAAAATTTATTATTATATTATATAAACCCATGATACATGTACCATAGTGAAGACATAAAGGTAAGGCACAACACGTGATAGGTGTTTTATATATACGTGTTTAATTTAACATCTGTGTAATGTTATTTTCTACTCGTTGGGTAGTTATAAACATGAATTCACTGGATTGCCTCCAAGGTACAAGTTATGTAGAAAGATAATTTTAAATGAATTTCTTTGATTAAAATTATGATGGATGAGAATCTCGATGAAATTTAGAAAAAGATTTTAACATAAAAGGATTGATTAATTAAAGAAAATTAATTGATCCGAGCATGATTTATCTTTAAAAAGAACGATTAAATAATTTAATGCTAGTTTCATTTATGTGTAAATATTTTTGCATGTATGGATGATCATGAGATAGACCAAGACCTTTGTATGTGAATGGTTTCTTTTAATTTATTTATTTCAATTAGATTTTTTGGCCTGCAAGCCATCTCCTCATTAATATGTAGGGCCTACATGCCCAAGATTTATTTTATGTAAAACCCCATTTCACCCCTCTCCTACGACTGAGATAAAAGCATATGTAATGGATGGATCTCACAAAATAGTGGAGGGAGCTCAATTTAGGATCCGAGGTGAAACAAATCCAAGGAGATACAAAGGGGAACATATAGAAAGCTGTAAACACAAACCCCAAAGGTTCAAGGTGTTTCTACCCTAGGTCTTGGGTTTGTTTATCGACTGAAAGATAATATAACCAATAGAACAAGATAATGATCATACCATTTATCTTATTTTGGTTAGTTTCATGGTTTATTTATTGTGGGTGTGTTGTCATGATCACACAATTAATGAATTAAACAAGCATGCAAGATAAAACTAAAATAAGACTGGCTTATGCGTAAATATTATCTTAGACATGTTTAATCACATATTTATATCCCGATTAATATTAAAAATAATTTAATCAAATATAATAAAATATAAATTTATGTATAAAGATAAAATCCCTCAAATAAAATATCATGTCAGTATAGCCTTCCATAATCTTGGTTAGAATGGAACCACAGATCAAAGTGCTTGACCAACTATAGTACCCCCAGTTTGAGGTATGTGGCCTTTATTTATTTATTTTTTATGTGTTTAAAGTACATGGGATTAGTTGGTAATAGTTTGGGAGAGTTTGAAATGGTTTTGGATAAGTTTGGAGGCTTTTCAAGGGGAGCACGGTTTGAGCACGGTTAGGGGAAACCGTGCGGATACTCCAAGAAACCATGTAGGGGGATACAGTAGGCTTCACACAGCCTATGCACGTTTTTCCAAACCATGCGAGGCAACTGTGTAGACCCTTTCTCTCGAGGTAGTAGCATGCGCATGGTTAGCACACAGTTTTCCAAACCGTGTGGACTAACCGTGCGACCACTTTAAAATAGGGTTTTAAAACCCGAGGTCACTTGGGCTTGCCTCTTTCCTCTCCAAATTCTCTCCCACTCACGCCTCACTGAGGTTCTTCAATTTTCTAGGGTTGGAGGTGCTCTGCCACAAATTTTGGAAGCATTTTGAGTGGGTTTCAAGGTTGTTTGAAGGTGGTTTCTCCTGGGTAAGTCTCTCCTCTTGGTTTTCTTGTGCTTTCCCCTAGATCCACATCTCCCTATTTCTTGGTTTTCTAGATCTACACTTGTTGTGTGTAGATCTAGGGTTTTGGTTGCCTTGGATGTTGATTTTAAGGCTTGTGAATTTTTGGGAAGGGGATCTAGAGAGGTTTCGGTGGTGCGTTCACCGGGTTTGAGGTGTGATTTCTTGTGGGTCGATTTCTCAAGAACCCTAAAGGTAAGTGGATTCTCTCTCGACACTACTTAGTTAGAACTAGTGGTTCTTGGTTACAATTAAATTTTTGGGTTTAAAATTAATTGTGTTTTGATGTAGGAATTTGGTTGGAAATCTCTTTGGTGATGATTTGGGGATTTTTGGGAAAAGGGTATTTTATGGTGAAATGATATTGTTATTGATTTGAAAATTGAGATTTTAAAATTGGTTGTTGAGACTGATTTTGGGTAAATCGTTGATGGAAATGGTTTTCAATAAATAGTTTTTTTATTGAAATGTGGTTTGGAATGGAAAATGATTTTCAATAAATTGTTGATTTATTAAAGTGGTTTGATATGCAATGGATTTTGTTGATTTCATGTTGTTGGGACCTTGGTGGGTCATTTTCTTGTTTATGGATTGATGGGAATGTTTTGTGGAAGTGGCGAGAAGTACCACTATAAAAAGGGGATGGATAGTGGACATAAGGGCCACCATCAAAGGATAAGTGGATGAGAAGAGCCACTAGTTGTGAATGGATGAATGGGTTGGATGGAATCTCCACCATTTGGTTGTAGTTGGAAAGTAACACTAGGTGTGAATGTATGAATGGGTTGGATAGAAGCTCCACTATTGGGTTGTTTTTGTTGTTTTTGTTGTTTTTTGTGCATTTATTTGGAAGTTGGAAATTTTTGTGCTAGTGTGTGAATGATTAAATGGATTGTGGCATGTTTGGTTGTATTTCCCTTGGTTTCTTGGTTTACGTGAGATGGTTTGGTAAGGGTATGATGGCTTATGATAGTGGATTCACTTGTGATTATTTTTTATAAATTGTTTTATATAAATGTTCTAATAGTTTTATCCTAGTGGCGTGTATAAGGAAGTCATTTCGGGAAAACCAACTGAGTTTTAGTACTCACCCCCTGCTTTCGCACTGTGGTGTCTTTGCAGATGTCGTGTATTGTGATGTGGGAAAAGCTCAAGCATCACCCTCCTTTAGTAGAGCATTGTGATCTATTGGTGGAGCTTGGAGCTTGGATCTTTGTGTGGAGCCATGGTGTGTGCCTTGGATTATTTTGGGTCGTTGTTGAGTATTCTACATAGTACTCTGATATGGTATTGGTTGTATTTGTTTTGGGTTGTATTGTGGAACAACATGGTTATCCTTTGGGAATACAAGCTTGAATGTTTTGGGTTGACACACATCATATAGTGATTGATAGTAGATGGTTTTGTTGGTTTCTTCTTAAGGGAAAATCGTTCCCCAATTTGTTCTCGAATCCCTCGGCATTTATTTCCAACCTTTGGTGCCTTGGGAATGTCACTTAAGGCCAAGTAACCCTCACCGCCTCCTCAAGACAGTGAGGTAGGTGAGGGGTATTACAAGTGGTATTAGTTTGTTCAGTCCTTACCTTTCAAGTGAGAGCAGTTGTTCGGCCGCTTGGTCACCTTGGTTCTGGAGTTGACATTCTTTGTGGTATATTCCTTGATTTGGGATGGTAGCAAGGCATAAGAATGTCGGAACATAGAATGTATAGCATTAAAGTATGTAGCTAACCCTCTTATGCTGAACTTCAAGTTATCAGGGATTTGGGTACATAAGTGTTTTGGGGACACTTATAGGCATTGGATATCTCATTGTCATGGGTGTAGCCAATGAAATTATCATGACATGCATGGTAGAAATGACTTCCCACTAGGATGAATATTTCATTGAGGTATAATGATTTATGGTTTGATATAAGTGTGTGAAATTGTAATGTGAATAAATATGGTATTTTGAAAATGGTTTGGTTTTCAAAATGTTAAAACATGGAAAATGTGAACCTATGGAAAGCCTTGTGTGATAGTGTTGTGTAATGTGATTAGAAATGGGAATTCGTTATGTCTAAAGAAGTGAGACTCATGGTTGTTTGTTTTCTATTGATAGAAATTTCACGGGGTAGGCATCGTAGAGACCAACTGGAGGAGGATACTGAGAATGTGGTAGCACCTGATCCTCAGGTGAACCAACAGCTTGTGCAAAGCATAGTGAAAGCTTTCCAAGCTGTGGAATGTGGAAATAAAATGGATGAACCAAGGAATGTGGATCATGTGGTTCAGTTTCAAAAGCAGAATACACACATCCTCAGGGGTGATTCAGTGCCGGAGAGGGCAGGAACATGGTTGAATAGAATGAGCAATATTTTCAAGTTCTTGGGAACACTGGTTGAGTTAAAAGTGAAGTTGGCCACGTATATGTTGACAGAATTGCCCTTCAGTGGTGGGAGTTTGTAGTCCAAGCAGGGACGGACCAGGGTGTGACATGGGAAGGTATTGAGGAATTGTTTAATAAACGATTCTACCCACATACGTTCATAATTCAGCGTACGACTGATTTCTTTAGTTTGAGGCAAGAGCTTATGTCTGTGACGGAGTATGCAGCTATGTTTATGAACTTAAAGAGGATTTCACCTAGGGTGGTGGGTAGCACGTCATTGAAGGAAAGGATCTATGAAGCGGGGTTAAAGAACGAAATATGTTCAAAGATATGAGTACTGTGTATAGTTGATTACACAGAGATGGTGAATAGAGCCTCGGTGGCTGAGTGGGATATATTGGGTGCTCTGGGCAGAGGAAGCATGGTGGTACCCATGGAGAATAGTGGAAACTCTAATGCTCGGCTGAAGTGGAGGAGGGACACTTATTCCCAGGGCGGGAGTATGGCACATAATCCGATGGTAGGATCGGTGAATCTTCCTCTGAAGCCTCAGAGAAAACCAGGGTGTTTTCAGTGTGGTTCGATGAGCCACATCAAGAGAGATTATATGGAAAAAAACTCAAGCATGTCATTGTTGTAAGCATATGGGGCATCTGTAGTGTTATTGTTGGAATGCTCTGAGGTCCGGTGTGTGTGATACTCCTCAGGAATTGCAGATGTTGTATGATTTGACGGGACAAGGACAACAACATACCCCTCAGCAGTAGAGTAAAGTGGGTCATGGTGATTCTCAAAATACCACGATGCCTCAGCAGGGAGTGTCAAGCCTTCTTGTGTAGAGCATGTTTTATCGTTGTAGGCGAGGTTGAGCTAATGTGGAATTTCTCAATGCTTGAGATGGATGGGTATGATGTAATCCTGGGAATGGATTGGTTGGCGCTGTTTAAGGCTCACATTGACTGTGATGCGCGAACAATGGATTTTACGAAACACAATGGCGTTATAAATCTCTTTACAGGAGAGAGGCATAAAAGGTAGGGTGCAATGGGTTTGGTGGCACCATTAGTGGGGATGTTATCATATAGGTTAGCGGTATTGTCGTTGGAATCGGTAATCGGTAATAGTCGTTATTCCCTTTGGTCTAATGAATGCGCAAGTGGTATTTATGGCATTTTTTAATCGGATATTTCAGAGATATCCAGATTCATTTTTGGTGGTGTTTATAAATGTTATTTTGGTATATTAAAAGACAAGGCTGGAGCATGAGCAGCACTTGGTGACAGTGCTAGGGATCTTGAGGGATCATCAGTTGTATGTCAAATTGTCAAAGTGTGTCTTTTGGATATAGGAATTTAATTTTCAAGGCCATGTGATTTACAAAAGGGTTTTTTCAATGGATACAAGAAAATATAGAGGTTGTTATCTCATGGAAACCTCCAAAGAATGTGTTTGAGATACAGAGTTTCCTTGGACTAGCTTGGTATTATCGGCGTTTTTTCGTGATTTTTCACATTTGGCTTCACCGATGATATCTTTGACAGGAAATAATGTACCATTACAGTGGAATGAACAATGTCAATAGTGTTTCAAAGAGCTAAAGGGTCACCTTACATAAACACCAATCTTGGTTTTTTCAGAACCAGGAAAATGGTATGCTGTGTATTGTGATGCATCGGGATCAGGGTTGGGGTGCGTTCTCATGAATGGAAATCATGTGGTTAAATATGGCTTATGGAAGTTTGTAGTTCATGAGAAGAACTACCCAAATCATGATTTGGATTTTTTAGAAGTGGTGCATGCTTTGAAAGTGTGGCACCATTATATCTTCGGTGAGAAATTATCGGTATACACAGATCATAAGAGCTTGAAGCATATTTTCTCACAAAGATATTTCAACTTGAGGAAAAGAAGAAGGATGAAATATCTCCAGATGTTTTATTTTGACTTAATTTACACACCATGTAAGGGAAATTTGGTAGTGGATGCATTAATTAGAAAACCATATCCTCAGATGGTGAAACAGGCATGAGACCAGAGGAAGTTGATGTCGGTTATACCTAACATGCGGTTGGAATATGAAGACCAGGGTGATAGAGCGGTCGTATTTCCGATTTGGTTGATTCTTGATTTGGTTGGCCTGGTTAGAGAGGCACAAATATCTGATTCTGAGTGTGTGGCCATGGGGTCGAGACTCAATGGTTGGGAGACCATTGAGGGTTAGCAACTAAATGGAGATTCAATTATGTGTTTTTGGAATCCGATGGTTGTACTAGTTGCTTTTCAGGAGGATCTTCTTAGGGCGTATCATCATTCTAGGTGGGATATTCATCCTGGAATTTAGAAAATGTATAAATCATTGAATAAGCAGTTCTGGTGGTCTGGTATGAAAAGGAGAGTGGCTGAGTTTGATTCGAGATGCTTGACTTGTCAGCAGGTCAAGGCAGAGCATCAGAGGCCAGCGAGAATGTTGCAGTCTTTAGCAATACCTGTTTGGAAGTGAAAAAAATAGCGATGGATTTTTTCATAGGTCTTCCAAGAATCGTTAAGAAACATGATTCCATTTTGGTGATATTGGATCCGCTAATGAAGTCATCCCATTTCATTCCAATTCACGAATCTCATACGGTGGAGGATCTGTACAAAATCTATATCCAGGAGGCGGTAAAGAGGCATGGTGTTCTAGTTTCTATTGTATTTGATAGAGACCCAAGGTTTTCATCTTGTTTCTGGAAATCCTTACAGCAATCCCTTGGAACTAATTTGACCATGTGTACAACGTATCACCCTAAGACGGATGGTCAATCCGAGAGGACGATACAAACTTTGGAGGATATGTTGTGGGCTTGTGTTATGGATTTTGGTGGCTCGTGGGAGGAGCACTTGTTTTTGGTTGAGTTCTAGTATAATAACAATTATCAGGAATCCATACATATGGATCTGTTTGAAGCATTGTATGGGAGGTCGTGTCATTCTCCACTATGTTGGGTGGAAATAGGTAAGTCCTCGATGGTTGGACCGAGCCTTGTCTAGGAGAATATAGAGAAGATCAAGTTGATCAAGAATAGAATGGAGGTGGCTTAGAGTCATCAAAAATCATATTTGGATCATCTTTGATGACCGTTTTTGTTCGAGGTGAGTTATCATGTTTTCTTAGGGATGTCTCCTAGGTTGGGACATCGTCGGTTTGGGAAGTGTTAGGTCTACAAGGCTGAATACCCTGAGAGGGGGGGGTTGAATTAGGGTATGACTAATTAAAAATTATAGCCCGTTCTGATCTTGTTTCGTTGTTAAGATAAACACTCATCTCTCTCTTTCTTGCTACAAAATATAAATAGAAAGTAAAGCATGCATAGGACACAACAATTTTAACTTGTTTCACCCTCACCGGGCTATGTCCAAGGAGCATAAAATGGAAATGAGACGGTGTACCAAATTCACTAAATAACACTCATGTTTACAAGTTTTGGGATAGATCACTTCTATGCCTAGGTTCACTGCCTTTATAAGATTTAGGGTCAGCTCACTACTTTCCCAAGGGTCACTCCCTATCTCTCTCTCTCTCTAGCTCACTGCTGGTGGAGAGGATCACCTTCTTCCTCTTCCTCTGCTCACTTCTCCAGAAAGGATCCACTCACAGTTTATAGACCTGTAGGTCTCTTCATTATAAAAAATGAATACATCCTCTCTTGTGTGTAGATTCTCTGTTGAAGCTGAACCTTCACCCGTAGATGAATTTCTCATTGCACCGAAGGTATTGGGAAATCCCACATCTTCCATGCAGCCATGAATCACTGCTAGAAATCAACTTTACTTGGCACCCTTCTCTAAGGCGTCACACAAGTCTCGGCGCGCAAGTCAACACTGGCGCGCAAGTATTTCTTAACACTTACATGAATCAAGCTTAATCTTCTCCAAACTTGCACGACACACTTCATTTTCTACCCAAACCACCATAGGCGCACAACAAATAGATGGTGCGCAACTTCAATACTGGCGCACAAGTCCCTACTTCCACGACCACATACCACTAGAGCAACTTCCACACCTGCATGACAGGAGCTCAGATTTTTCTAAGTATTGAACTCTCTGTAAATGAGGAGGGGTGGTCCAGTATTTATAAGCATTTGAACTACCTGCGCGACGGTGCGCAAGCCCTCCTCTGGCGTGCAAGTCTTAGCGCGTAGCTTAACTGCCCTGGCCTCTTTCATGCTACTCACTTGCACGACCAAACCAATAATTGTGCGACCGATATTCCTTTTCCGTATTTTTATGTTTTGATCCTAAAAAAAATAGGTGTGCATGTTCCCAAGCCTCCTCAGCACCGGCGCGCAAGTCTCTTCACGGCACGCAAGTAACTTGCACGACCAACTGAATACTTGCACGACCCTTGTCCCTTTGCCATATTTTGATGATCTGATCTTGAAAAAAATATGGCGTGCAAGTTTCCAAGTATTCAATTGCACGGCGCGCAAGTCCCTTTTCCAAAACCACTTTTCTTCATTTTTTGTTTTTCCGGCCCAAAAATTTGACAAACACTGGAAAACGAAGCCACCTTGTATCTATTCTTTTTATGCCACCTCCAGATCATCCATTCCTTTGTCGATGTTCTTGAATCAAACATGGATCATTGATCACAGCTCTTGAACTCAACATTCCTCCATGAAATCCCCTTTTTCAAAAAATTTGTATGTCATGGTTTTCTTTGTCAATAATCACAGCACAGTTGTATACTTTTTCAACAAACACAATCACCTCAAAAATGATTCAATGATACCTTGAAGGATTTTTTTCCCAACAATCTCCCCCTTTGGGTTTGATGAAAACTCTTCCATAAAAAGATACATCATTAATTCTTCATCCCCCATTCGCCTATTATGATTCTGAAAGCGATCAAGGATTTAATGAACACATACTATAATCCCACATGAGCAATGGTCGACGTGAGAAACAAGAGTAAATGAAAAGTTCATCAATACATAACTTCATCTTTGACACCAACTGTTGACACCAAACTGATACCAATTTGTTGATACCAAACCGATACCAATTTTTGGAAATACTCTTACCACATTCCAACACCATTCTTCTGCTTTTATCACGATCCCCAGCTATCGTGATATCTATTCTTTGATCGATCACTTCTTGCATCGTCGGATTTTAATTTTTAAAATTCTCCCGCTTTTTTAATGCTCCCCCTATCTCACTGCTCCACCTGTCAGCTTCTCCCCATAGCATCCATGATCCTGTCATCTTCTCCCCATAGCATCCATGATTTATCAAATAGCCACACTGCATCCCCCTTGAACAATCACAATTTTCTCCCCCTTTTTCAATGAACCCAATGGGCACTCCTTCATGGTCTATAACAGAGTAGAGAATGCATATCTGTACGTTAGAGAAAAACACATCATACCTCGTGGAGAGGGGGTTTCTGCATCCACAATATTTCAAGTGTGGGGAGGCGACTGAACTCCCAGAGCCATTAAATGTCTCTCAAAATATTCCTTGGGTAAGGCCTTTGTCATAATGTCTGCAACATGTAGCTCTGTAGGCACATACTCCAACTTCACAATGCCTTGCTCCACCTTCTCCTTGATGAAATGATATTTGATATCAATGTTCTTTGTCCTTGAGTGATGAACTGGATTTTTGCTTAGATTGATAGCACTTGAGATATCACACTAGATTCTGATTGGAGACTTCACTTCAACTCCCATATCTTCAAGATGCTGTTTCATCCACAATAATTGTGTGCATGCTTGAGTGGCCGCAATATACTCATCTTATGCGGTGCTTAATGAAATGAAATCCTGCTTCTTGCTTAACCATGCAATACATATACCACCAAGATAGAATGCACCTCCAGATGTTGATTTCCTATCATCCGTTGAACCGGCCCAATCGGTATCAGTATATCCCGATAACTCTATTTGGGATTTGTCATTATATGTCAAGCTGAAGTCCACAATGCCTTTGATCTACCGAAGTATTATTTTCACTACAAAAATGTGGCTTTCCTTTGGGTTACTCTGATATCATGCTACTTGGAATGTGGAAAAAACAATGTCAGGACTTGTCGTGTTCAAGTACAACAAGCCTCCAATAATACGCCTGTATTCTGTGATATTAACTACTTTTCCATCCTCATCTTTTGATAATTTCATCCGGGTAGCAACCATAGTCTTCATCTCCTTGGAATTCTATATTCCAAACCTTTTTAGAACCTCCATGTCATATTTGGATTGACAAATTAATGTTCCATTCCTTCTTTGAGTCACCTATAGACCAAGGAAAGACGTTAGCTCTCCAATCATTGACATCTCAAACTCATTTTTCATGAATTCAGAAAACTGTCTGCACTGAGCTTCATCTGATCTGCCAAAAATGAAGTCTTCAACATAATCCAACACCATCATCCTTTAATTACTGTCATTACTGAAATAGAGATTGTAATCAACTCCACCATGCTGGAAACTAAGCTTCTTCAAATATTGATCAAGCCTTGAGTACCATTCTCTTGGTGCTTGTTTCATCCCATACAATGACTTCTTTAGCCAAAAAACATTACTATCATCTTAATGAATGAGAAAACCATCTGGTTTCTCAATATACACTTCTTCTTTCAGAACCCCATTCAAGAATGCAGATTTTACATCCATCTGGAAGACTTTGAACTTCCATTGCACTGAAAAGGCCAATAATAATCTGATTGTGTCCATCCTTACAACCGGTGAAAATGTCTCATCAACATCAATCCCCTCTATTTGGGAGTACCCTTTTCACACTAGACGTGATTTGTTTCGAAATACTGCACCATCTTCATTCATCTTGTTGTGATAGACCGATTTAGCTCCGATGACATTCTTATCTGCAGGTCTCAAAACAGTCTCCCACGTCTGGTTCTTCTCAATCTGATCAAGCTCTTCATTCATAGCCTGAACCCAGTACTCATCTTCAGCTACATCGGAAAAACATTTCGGCTCAACCTGAGATAAGAACAATTTTTTCTGTAATGATTTAATTCTTCGAGTTTGAACTGGATCTATCTAATCAACAATGATATCTTGCCTGTCAATCTCAGCTTGACTCTTTGGCTTCTTAGCAGATTCAGATTTTTTTTTCTTTTGTTCATCACCAGTATCTTCATCGGATTCAGCCTCTGCCACTTCTACTCCCCCAGTGTTGCTTATCTCCTCATCACTTTCATACAAAAACTGGTCACTGGATCATTGAATATTCTGTTCATTTTCAACAATAGTGACATCATTTCTCTCAACAATTTTTCCCAGCCTTTTGTTGAAGCATTTATATGCTTTTCTCTTCCCTAAGTAGCCGAGGAATATTCCATCATCTCCTCATGACTCAAACTTCCTATGATTTTCTTTTTTTGAGAATGAAACACTTACTTCTTGTGAATGTGTCAATCCATTATAGGAAGTATATTGTCTTAAAATTACATACGGCTTGATTCCCATTTTCTGATGGGATACATAGAAATACCTTGATCCTATATCTTGGCCTGGCCACCACATGGTAAAAAATCATCTATTGTACTTTCAACTACCTCTCCATCATGAGAGGAGACCATGACCATTTTTTATTTCTCACACTGAGCATAGCTCATGTGATCTTATGAATGGTGGTAAAGGTTTCCCCCTAGAAGAATAGAGGAGTAAAGCACGCTACAAACCCATTAAAAATTAGTAAAAAATTCCCCCTCCCTATATATGATCCAAACCTATACTGGGAGGCATCTCTAGAACTATGTGTGGCTTAATTCATTCCCTCATAGTATATGTAGTAATTCTCAGATCCTTCATCCTAGTTCAGTTACCACCCAAAAAAAGCCTTGTTTCCCAATAAACATGTTAGACCTAGGCAAGGATTTTTTTAAGAGAATCATATGGGTTCATTCCTTCCCCTCCAGGATATGTAAGTATCACCTGAATCTTTAAACGTAGGCCTACATGCATCAAAGTATTAATGTAAAATGAAATTGTCCTTCTTCATGATCCCCCTGTGTGCTAGAGTAATCCCTTTATAGTCTGTGTTTCTCACATTGAGTATTACTCACATTGTCTTAGGAGTCTCGGTAGAGGATTATTCACAATCATACCAACTCAAAACTATCCAAAGTCCTTACCGAAAGATTTAAAACAGTAGGGTACCCTAAGAAATATGTGTGGCTTGATTACTGCTCTCATAGGATATGTAGTGATTCCCATATTCTTCAGCCTAATCCAGCCGCCACCCAATAAATGCCTCTCTTCCCTACGAAAAGGTCAGAACTATGTAGGGAGTTTCTTTATAACATCCACATATGGGTTTATTTCTACCCCCATAGGATATGTAAGCAACACCTGGATTATCAAACCTAGGTCTTTCTTTAGTAATGTATTGAAGTCAAATTCCCATATCCTTCTTCATGATCCCCATGTGTGGTAGATTAATCCATTTTTGAACCTTATTTATCACACTATATACTACTCATATGGTCTTATAAGCCTCTACAAAGGATTCCTTAGAGGCATACCAACTCACTACTCACAAAAGTTCTTATCAAAAGACATAAAACTGCAAGGTACCCCAAGAACTATGGGTGGCTTGATTACTGCTCTTTCAGGATACGTAGTGACTCTTAGATTCTTCATCCTAGTCGAGTCACCACCCAAAAAATCCCTCTTCTCTATGTATATATCACCATATATAAGGAATTTTCTTCAAGAACTATGCAAGACATAATTCATGCCCTTACAGGATATGTGGAGACACCTTGACCCTATGTCTTGGTCCATCCACCACATGATGCAAATTCCCCCCTCTCTATTCGAAGGTAATACTAGCAAAAATAATTTCCATGAACTACATATATCATGATTCCTACCCTCGCATGATACTTAGCAATGCCCAGATCCTTTATCCTGGTCTAGCTGTTATTCAATGAAAAAATGATTCTTTCCATTGCATGGGTTAGACCGATATGGAGAACATGTTCTTCAGAACTACATGGAATTTGATTTCCAACATACTAGGATACATAGAAAACATCGACGGGGTTCAAGCATAACATTTCACTCACCCCATCTTTTTCACGTTGATTCACTCTTGTCCTAACCACATGATGTTAAGCTGCATAGCCAAAAAAGTCCAAACCACACAAAATTAAACTGTAAGGTATTTCAAGAACTATGTGCGGCTTGATTCTTAGTATAATGAGATACATAGAAACACTATATCCATAAATCCTGGGTGAGCCACACAGAATAAAACAAAGAAAAAATCCCCAACCCCCTACGTGTGATAAGAAATAGATGCAAGGATTTAAAATATGAATTATTAAATACAAAATGTGTAAAAGGACCATGATTCCATTTACATACGAATAAGATCTATATAGAGTATATTTTTTCTTATAACTAATCATGGTCTGGATATTTTTTACAAACCCAATCATCCCCTTTTCATCTATCAAACTCCATGCCTCATGAAATATCTGATCACTATAATCATCCATGGTTATCAGAAATGGACGTCTAGTATCCTAAAGTCACCTTTTTTTGACAATGAACACAATTCCCCAATGACTCTGGATATGTTTCCCATAAAAACAACATGTCAAACAATGGTTAATTCATCCCCAGGGGAGGTTCTTACTACATCTGTATGACAATTGGCTCATAAGCCTCACATCATCTATCCTGACTCGAGGGATCTCAGAATCATGGATTACACCTTGTTCTGTCGACCATGTCTGGGGAGTACTAGGAATATATGGGTTTTATTATGTCACATTTATGCATGATCCCTTTTATATTTCTTCTCTACATCATGAAGATTAAATAGTGTTGTCAATGTCATTTCTAAAAGACTTCAAAATACATGGACCCACAATAGCTACCTCGTTCACAATGAGTCATCCACATCATCACCATGTGATGTTAAACTGTGTGGCACAACAGTGTACTTTTCTTTGATCATACTATACCTAGGTGTTTGAGTAAAACCCTTTCCAGCCCTTGTTTCTCACACAGAACATTGCTCATGTGCACTTAAGAGTTTTTGCAGGGGACACCCCACAGAGCGAGGGAGAATCAATCTCTAATGAATTACCCTCCTAGCATGACTTGGTAATGCATATTAGTGTTTTTCCTCCATATTGGGAAACGTAATCTTCTAATTATATGACATTAAACTACAAGGTACCCCAAACATTGACAAAATTCCCTTCCCCCTACCTATGAATCGGACCCAGGCAAGGTGCCCAATCTCTTGGTGCAAGGATCTCCAAACAAGGTCCTAGCCACACTAAGGTAATAAAAATGCCTCACCCCACATATGAGTTAGATCAATGTATGGGAGTTCCCAACTCTATGGGTAATTCATGTCCTAAATGCTTATAATGTATCCAGGCACACTCTTGACATGTTTCAAACTCCATACTCTGAGTGATATGGGATCTTCATAATCAGCCACAGTCCTCAAAAATGGATGGCCAGTGTCTTGTGGACACATTTTCTTTACTATGCACACAATTCCCTAATGGCTCTGCATATGTTTCCCACAAAATTGGCCTATCAACCATGGTAAAATTCATCCTCATGAGAGAATTTTCCTACTTATATATGCCTAAAAAATTATAATCCCCATGTCATTTCTCCAAATCCAAGAACATTCAAAACCATGTTTTACATTTTCTTTCCTACTCACATCCTAGACATGTCAAAAAAGCCTAACCCGATTATCCTCCAGATACACGGGGCTTCTATATCAACATCCTAATCACATGAAATTTAAAATGAACGATACTTGATACTAAGAATTCACCCTTAGTCCAAGTCACAACAAATGTTATTTCCCATCATGACCCTGTGCAAGAAATGAATTTTCATAGGAATGATTGACCCATTCCCTGCTTCCTTAGTGAATCCATATCCAAAACAAAAATTATCCATCCATATGCGTGAATCATATCTGTATATGAATGGGCCTTAAAATGACTACATAAAGATTGATTCTTGTCATTACTGGATATATAGTGACATTTGAATATCATATGTTGGATCCAACCATGAAACAGAAGTTTCCCCTACTTACCTTTTCAAAGGTCAGACATGTGTAAGGAAACAACTCATATATATAGGATAAAATTGACTCCACTTATTCTCGGTATTTCTGATAAAGTTAAACCTTAAATACCCCTTTTCATGATCAATAACCTCTCTATACACACCATACTATGTGTCCAGAAAGTTATGAATCCCCATAACCATCCCTATCCATTGTAAATGGATGGATATTATCTTATGGTAACTTTTTTTGAATATTCACACAATTCCTTGACAGCTCTGTATATATTTCCCACAAAAATGGTCTATCAACTAAAGGAAAATTCATCCTCAAGAGAGGATTTTCCTCTATCTGTATGACTCTATGACATCTACATCCCACCTCATTCCCCAATTTTGGAAACCCCTTTTATTATAGTTTACATATTCCCCCCCTCATGCCTGAAGTTTATAGAACATTTTTGGATGAACTTTCATGGAAAAATTCCTGGTTGTATGATGTTAAACTACACCATAAAAAATCCATCATTTTCATAAGTAAAATTCATGTGGGAGTGGTTTCTAACCAAAACCAATCTGAATTTCCATGTACATTGAGACATTGTTACCTTAATAGGCCACTGAATCTGGCCCTCAATAGCAAAACAAATCCAAAATTCTATGCAAATTTCCTAGCCATGGGAAGTGGAAAACCAATGTCATGTGGATACCTTTTTCTAACTATGCACACAATGGCTCTGGGGCTCTGCCTATGTTTCCCACAAGAATGGTTTGTCAACCGAGGGAAAATTCATCCTCAAGAGAGGAATTTTCCTACATTGTTATGCCACATGGATTCAATCTCCCATATTAGGTCCCATATCTAGAAATCACAAGTCAGGGTTAAGAAAAATCCCTCATATAGGTCTACAAGTTGTTGGTACATTCTCAGTTAATGAGTCCATGATTGGGGCCCTTACCCCACAAGTCATGGTCAAAGATGTTTGCCCTAGAATATTTTTAATGATATTCTGGTTTTCATAACTCTAAATTTCCAATGAAAAGGACACAACAATTTCTATGGAAGAATCTCACAAAGGGCACCCTAGACAAAAGACAAGTACGATCTCTCTAAACCTATACTAAATAAATTTTAGGAAAAACATTGAGAAATAAAAAAAATAAAGAGATGTGATTCTTGTTTCTTCAAAAAACTTCAATGTGTGACCTATGAAAAAGTCATGTTGTACCCACTAAGTCCACACCATAACAGTCATAGTTAAAAATTACAGTGATAATGGAAATTGCACAAAGTCTTTAGGGTTTTTTGTGTGACCCTAGAAAGTGTCAAAGGACGCTTGCTAAGTACCTCGACTCAAGAAAAAATTAAGTTATTATTTTATTATTTTATTTATCTCGAACTATGATTCAAATTAATACCTGGTTGATATTATGGTTTAAAATGAAGTTGATTACAAATGATTAATTTTATAGGAAAAGGTAAAATAGGAACACTAGAAAAAAAATGTTTCCATTTTCATAAAATAAGTTAGAGTGGGGGGACATACGCAATCCAGAGTCTCTCCCTGATTTAAAAAAATTTAGTGTAGGGTGGACCAATAGATTATAGCAAGGCCCAGCTTTCTCTTCTTGTAGGGTGATAATTTCCTTGACGAGGGCTGTCAAGGGCCTATTCCAAATTAGCCCACTACCCAGCTTCCACTTCATCCATTGGGTGTACTCACTTAATAATATTCCAAAGGTCTTGTCATTTCTATTTGATGGCCATATAATTAGAACTTAATGATACCAGTTTTTCTTTTAGTTTGGACATGTGATCTGTGAACTCATACAGTTCCTCCATTTGGGAAATCACCTAGTCATGAGCACTAGCTTCCTCAACCTCCAGATGATAAAATTCGTTAGTAATATCTTGAAACTTATGAGCTTTGTGGTGAGAAGCGTTGAACAGAGCGAGGTTGGCATTACAAGCAGCAAGATCATCTCAAGTTATAAAAATTAGATACACTAAGAGATATAGGCATTGGTAATCAATTATTACCAAACCAAGATTGAAAAATAGTCATCGAAAGTTATCCTTTACATTGGAAAAGTATTTTAGTGGAGTTTTTACAATAAGAGTATGGATTTGATGGCATGCCCATTTTTTTACAACTTGATTTCTCCTAATGGCATCAGAAACTTGGTCCTCCTCTGCCATGATAGGTATGTAATGAGGAATCATCATTGAAAAAGATGGAAGCACCCTGATTTGAGTCTCCCAAGTAGGGGGTAATTCCCTCCCAATAGATGGTTCAACCTCTAGAACTAAATGAGGGGGATGGCAACAACTTTAGGAACACCTAGTGATGTCCCACTCGAACCATCTTTAGTGGGAACACAGACCAAATTGGACAAAGATATGGTATCGGAGTCCTCTCTAAGGAGATGGGTTGTGTGGGTGAATCCCCTTACAAATTCATGCGATGGAAGGTAGAACTCCTTCTCACCATATGGATTGGAACATATAGCACAACTAGCATAGTTAGGACAGGATTGGAAATATCCAACGGTCTTTGAACCCGTCAAACTGGACTTCCTAATGCCCTATCAAGGTAAGAATCTACCCACAACTAGGAATTCATTAATTATAGGTAAGTTTAGGCTGTTGTGAGTAGAATGAAAACTTCCACATTAGCATCCTCCCACATCATGTCCAGCCACAATTGGAAAAGAATCATGGGATGAGACTCCCTCTTAACCAGAGTAGCTGAGAGAGGTATGACCTGCTGAAGGCATCCAATTTTCTCGGATAACCTATAAGGGAGGTGGGGTTCACATATAGTTACTCTCTTTATGTGAGTAGATAAAACTCCATCCGAAATCACAATGATATAAGAACACTCTTCCAAAGATCCCCTTCCTTTATCCATCACGGATTTGTGGGGTGCAATGTATAGTACAAAAGAAAATAGAGAAATGTCACATAACAGTTTGATTACATCAGAAACACTCAGTGATTTAGGATGAATGAAAGCAATGTTGAGAAGAGATGGGTGATAATTAGAATGAGTAACCCTCATAGTATGTCGATACTCACAATAGGGGAAATTCTCTGATATCTAGCCATGTGAAAAATGAAATGTCCTGCTAAGATGATGCAGGGGTTTCCCATCCTGTATCTCCCCTAACAGTTCATAGATTTGGGTGAGGGTAAGAATAGCCAAGTTAATGGGTTGTCCCTATGACAATGTGACTTTCATAATCAGAGTTCAAGCCCTAAAACCGGTATAAACATCATAGGAGGGAAAGATCCATACACTCAAAAACATAACAAAAAAACCTACCAATCTGATATCAGGAGGTACGTCTAACTAAATTCCATACCCATATGTGGTTTATTGACCTACCTCAGGGGTGGAATAGTATGAGCCTGATATTTTCTATGATTATTGAGTCTGTTGAGTCTGGCTGTAGTGAACCCTTGTCCTTGGACCGTTCACTTGCATGAACATCCAAGATCCAATATTTGAATGAAATAAGAGAATGAGCATGGAGGGGTTGATTGAGTAATTCCTCTACCTTGGACAATAAATTCATTTCTAGTGTAGATACTTATTTGAAATTCCTTAGGAATTGGCCGCTGAAAGAAACTCTTCATATATATTTCCTAGAATGGGAATCTCTCTGAGTTTATCAATGTCCCATAAAATAATCTCTACCTCCCCGTCCAATAGGTGGATGGTGTTGGTGCTTGAAAACCAATGGCTAAGAAGTTCGAGCAACATCTCACCTAGAAAATAGATTGCAAATTGGAAAACCCATGTTACTTGATTCCTTATTACAACTTCAAACTATCCAAGAGACTTCAATCTAATCTGATACACCCAGAATTCCCAATCCCACGCATCAGAGAAGCATCCTATGGATCAAAATTCCCACTTGGTTCTCTACCCTCTATTGGGATTATCTCATGAAATATTCAAAATGGACAGGTACTCCCAAATGACTAACCTCAAAGAGGTGTTATGATGATAAATATTACTCTAATTTCAGTAATATCCTTTCTTTGTGAATGCATTATCTTGAGTAAAATCAGTTATGAGTTCTCCTATTGAATAAATGTTAGCCTGATTATATACTCAAGATACCTAGAGGGGAATAATAGGAGTACTATGATTTTCCAATGATAGGGGAACGTCATCTAGGAGGCCGAAATTGTAAAGTGGAAATTGGATAGATAGTGGATAAGCCATGATCTCTGGTGAAATAAGGACTCTAAGAATTCCTGCTTGAGGAATATTTTAAGAATCAAGGTTTTCTTCATAATTCTCAACCATATCTTCCATCCTCCTGGTTTCTTTTACTGAGATAAGAGGAATTTACATCTCAAACTCTGTTAAATGGACCATGCAAAATGGTCGCTCCAAAAAAAATGTTTGGGAAAACGACCAAAAAAATATAAAAGTACAACAATAAGTCTTCATAGAAAGGCTCTTCATAATGAACCCTGGTAATGGTTTGTGAATTCAATAACTACAAACAAGTGTTTTTCATAATGCTATGCAAGATGCTGGCTTACAAAGCGATGGACAACAAACTGAATAGTTTTCGGACTAGGTGAACTATGTACCGAGCCTTGTTAGGGGTTCATTTGAAGTGAATACTTAAAAATTTAAGTTAAATTTTAATATTCAGAGTTCAGTTTTTTGAATTGAGGTTTAGTACGTAGAATAGGTAAACCACCTAGTGTCTTATTACAATGTAGTTCAAACTTATGTTTTAAATTTTCAAATGTTAATTTGGTAGATTTAGAGTTCATATCGCTAATGAGACCTATCGTGAAGAGTTCGTAGTTCAGATAATTTTATTCACGGTTCACAGGTGATGGGTTTCATGAAGGAACTAGTATGCAGAAGCAAGGAAATCTGAGAGAACATTCTGTCAAGAAGTCAAGTAAATGACAAAAAACATGGGCCCCCTTTATATAGGCATGGTCCCCCAAATGGGTTCACATTTCTACCACAAACCAGTTGAGTTTAGGACCAAATTCTATATTAGAATAGCCTTCTCTTCATCCCGATCAGAACCCATTGCGATGGTGGGATTTTGTACAATCTTAAAAAATATACAAAGGTAATGAAAATGATTCCAAAAGTTAGGGGAATTAATAAGACATAGGTTAGATTAAAAAAAATAAGAAGAATATTGAAAAAGATAATTTTTTTAAGTGAATAAAGTAGTTTGAAAACTAATTTGTAGGAATGGTATGCGGATGGTATTAATCGTGAACCAAACAGTACTAAGACATCCTTCAAAATGTTGTCCCATGAGGTGTTGGCTAGTAAAATAGGCCATATGCAGATTTAATGATGAATAGAACTGTGACCCAATGAACCATGTTGTTGGTGGAATGGAGGTAGAGAAATTCCACCCATAGACCATGACCCCATGAATAGTTTTGTTGGAAAAAATGTGATGGAGAGATACACCCCCACACATCGTCTCCACAAACTTATTTCATGGATTAGGTGTGGTCAGCAGCATCCCATGAAATGTATCTCTCATTAGATCGTGGTAGCGATTTTCGCGGCCACAAATTGCTGCCCCAAAAACCTCGGTTGACCGAGTCGTATGTGGTCCAGGTAATTTCATCATGGACTTCAACAAAAACTGTCACATGACCCAACGATATATCTTCCCCAACACTCTATAAAAAGGACCATATGGGGAATAGGGAGAGGAGGATTTCTCAATATAAATTAGATTTTATGGGTGGATGACATTGATGGAAAATGATTGAGGAAGTATTGAACAACAAATGGTTTCTAGCAGGTATAAATCTTCCTTAAACCATAAAAATAAGGAATCATAAAAATATGGGTGAACCACGAACCATACCCTCTTCATAGATGAACTTCTCATGAACAACAAGTCCAATGCCCCTTCTCCTATCCAAGATATTTCATAGAACCTCGCTATAGGGATGAAACCCTTCCCTGTGTAGTGTTTTGCTACATGGATGAACTCCATCGCCACATACCACCATGGTATGTGGATGGATCTCGTGGTCGTGTACCACCTCAGTACATGGATGGAATCTAGGTCTTCTTACCACCACAATATGTGATGATATCTATGTCAACATACCAACTCAGTGCATAGATTCCCCCTCCACCTGCAGAGAAGTATGCCATGCGAAGGGTACCCCACAAGACATGAACAAGTGGTAAGAAGAATGGGTTACCTTCAGGCTTTCCCCCATCTGGTATTGATCATTTTATTTTGATTCCATCCAATCCTCTGAATACCCTCTGCTAACAACCCCATTGGAATAATCCCAAAGCCTCTTCCAATGCCACCAGACCCCTATGATAAAAGTTTCCGGCACATTTGCATGTCCTTTTAAGTTTACATACCCATGGTAAGTAAAGTCGCATGGGTAATCCTTTCAAGGGTATTGTACCCTGGAATATAATTACATTTACATTTCCTTGGTAACTTGGGGCCCAACCTCGGAATACACATGTGAACCTCCCTATTCTAGGGATTAAGGGTAATCACTAGATTTTCCATTTAGTAAGGGTTAGTGATATTCTAAAGCGATCACACCTGCTTTTCCATTTGATGTGAATCAATGATTCTTCCCTTCCCCAGAACCCATTTTAGGGAACTCTCTCTGAGGTAATATCCTAACCATTCCACAGAAGGTAGCTCTTCAGCTCCTCTTAGAATCATCTCTGGATATGTTTGGATATATTTCCAAATGTGACCATCCTGGATATAAATATGGGAGAGGAAATAAGAACATTCAAATCCACTCTCCCTCTCTCCCTTTGGTCTCCAGTACCATCTATCTGCAAATGAAGTGGGACGTGCGGTCTCCAGATCCATTGTCTCCTCTTGTTTCCCACATCGGGCATGACCCATGTGGTCTTGGAGGTTGGAAGTGGTCATGACACCAGCACAACCCCAAAAAATGGTCATCCTTCAAGGTGTAAGCCCCAATGGAACCTCTAAATAATCATGAGTCGATATTCTCCTCATAGTTCTAGAAACATGTTCCTCTTCTTATGTGTAAGAACCAAACTAAATGAACTAGGAAAATTATGATTCCTACTCTAAACAGGATATTTATGATGCCTATCTAATGTCCCAAGAAAAAATAGGCCTCCTCTATGATGTAAGTCCCAACTATATCCCCTCATGTGGGATGCCTTGGTGTATGTCCCATGCAAAATATTGACTAGGAATCTTTTTTATTGATGTCCTCACTGCATGATGTTAAACTGTATGGGGGGGGGTCTTCATCACATGAACTTAAAAAGTGATATGTCCTATAAATCGACACTAAACTATGTGGGTTCTGATTCCTCTCATGAGTATACATAGGAATCTCATATTATGGGTTTCATCCCAATACTGAAGAAACTTATGTCCTCCCTGGATGATGATAAACTCCAGGGCACCTCATCATATGGCTTAAACTAGCATTGTCTTAGTAATTCCTAACCCATGAGTATATATGGTTAATCTTGCCACCCAGGAGTAACCCACAGGCACATTATTGGGAATGAATCAAGGATTTATGGACTTAAGAATATTTATTTAATCTATAAGAGAGTCCTAGAGTAGGAAATAAATTCCCATAAAACGGTGTGATGAGGTAGACCTCACATCCTCTCGACTAGTGGAGTCCTTAAGCATTGTTGGCCAAATCATCCAACACGCACCTTACTTTGGAAACTAGGTCCATGAATCATTGATAAAAGGTCTT
This sequence comes from Viscum album, assembly GCA_963277665.1. NCBI lineage: Eukaryota > Viridiplantae > Streptophyta > Magnoliopsida > Santalales > Viscaceae > Viscum > Viscum album. The sequence continues at coordinate 710,398 of CAUJRU010000342.1, forward strand.
TTGGGTGTTTTTGGCTCCATGAATAACCTAATTAGAGACCATCCAATGATATCATACACGATGCTGACTGATTTCACACATACTCAACCCCCCTGCAATCACCCACTAGGACAGTTCAATTGTAGAACCTTCTTCGCAATACAAAAGGGACACACTACCCAGTCCTAGTGTAACCATCATTCCCAAAAAAATGGCACAATATGAATTAGGTTGAAATGAAATGGTAAAACAGACGTGAAACTCCATAATAGAAAGCAGTCAGATGTTATCTATCAGACCATCTTGTTTTCCCTGGTACGATACGGATCAAGATGAAAAATGGTCAACCTGATGTGAAACTATATAATAGAAAGAAATTATCTATTATATTTTGGACCATTTTTTTCACCCTGGTATGATTTTAATCGAGATAAAATAGATGTGATCTCATAGATCAATTCTACGGTGAAGCTAGAATTCCCATTTCTATCAAAGTGCCTTCAATGTTCCAAATCATTCAAATGCTATTATCCATTGTCTCAAATCTCTCATCCTTCATTATACATCATCCATCAATGAGATTTTTGTGTGGCTTGTAATAGATTTTCCTAAAGCATACCTCTTTCTCTCCTCAACCATAATTCTTCAACGGTTCACACTCTATAAAAGTGTGGAATGGGTTAGATGGAAACTGGTGAAGTTCATGAGGGTTATCACAAATCGAAACTCTGAGGGATGGGTTTCCTGATCACCATTGAGATGAAGGTATTTATAATATTAACCTCTTGAGTAAAGGGGTGGATACATAAGGGCTCACATTGATCCTTAGATTAATTCCTTATCAATTCAGTTTGTCTTCTATTTACTTTTCTTCATCAAATATTTTAAACATAGACTTGCATACTTGCTTAAATTTGGTTCGATTGTTTCCATGCTTAAATTAAATTTATTATATCATTATAAGCTCATATGGAATTTATTAATTATTGTGTAATAGATTTATCACTTTATTATTTCTTAATCACTCTAATTTCATTTTACATTGTAATTCCACTTATATTTTTAAAAGGAAAATTCAACCCCCCCCCCCCCAATAATGGTTTTTGACCAACAAAAACTTACCTAGTTAGTATTTTAATGTTGTTTATCTAATTGTTGATGTTAAAAAAACATAACATTTGTAACTAGATAAATGGCATCAAAATCTCTTCAACCTTTTATAATTATTTTACTAGTGATATATTTGATAATATGTAGAAGATATATCTTCATGGTATCTAGTAATCGCTAGTGTATATATATATATATATGATTTGATTCCTATATCATGTTCATTGGACACAACAGACTTAATTCAAATCCTTGCACATATTTCAATAAATCAAGAAATGAGACTATAAATATTATGTTGTTTGTATGACATGTTAGTTGCATAACCCAAGTAAGATATCAAAGAGTTATGAAATATATAATGACCAAAAAACAAGTTTCCAGGATAAAAAATTATTAAGACATGAATTATAGTAAGATTTCACGTTCTCTGAAAAAATATTTAAAGAGAGTCACGAATCACTGAAACATGAAATACTGTAATTCAATATCTACTATTATTTTTATTAATTTTAAATTTCTAAATAAAATGAATCCTGAAAATTAAAAATTATTGAAGTGGCATGATCACAAAGAACAAGTGCCGTAATGAAAGAAATCCATTCTTCATTCCATGTACTTTTTTACCACATAGGATAGCTAGAGTGGCTGAAAAGTAAGTTTGAATATGTAGAAAATTCAACATTGGGTACTGGATTTTGGAGAGGATTACAGAGTTTGTTGATGAAGAATGAAATTTTGGGCTTCCCTCACCCTGAACGAAGACTCGAGAAATTAGGGGAATTCATAGAAGGCATGGATGACATTGGGGATCTCCACCATCTCTGGCACTTTCCCTGACCGTCTCATCCACTCATAATACTGGCACTACCACTCCTTCAGCAGATCAAACCTCCCACTATTGGAAGACATTATGGAGAGAAAAAATAATAATGATGGTCACCACATTCATTTCATTAAAATCGGGTGACAACCTACCATTAATTCACCCATATAATTTGGTAAAATTAATTTTATTGAGGGGATTCCAAAAGAGGGTGAGGGAAGACTATAAAAGGGGATCTCATCCAATAGTTTTCATCATCGTATTCAGAAGAAAAAAATCTTCATCTTTGAGTACAGTATTTTGTGAGGTGTTTCTCTATATTTTTAAAATTGAATTTTTGGAGTGCTTTCTCTTTATAATTGATATAGTTTGTGCATGTATTTTACTATAGTTAAATACTACTATTTTCCCATGGTTTTTTACCCATTACATTTTGAGGTTTTTCCCATGTTACATCTGGTATTCAATTTATTTTTTCACTTTTTCACTTTATTTTTATCTCACAATTATCGTTGTATCAAAGGGAAAATTATTCATGATCATAAATAGTCATATTAGAGGGAAGATATTTTTTCCAAAAGAAATTTTGGACAAACTAATTGTCAAAATATTTGTGAAATTCAAGATCAAAAAATTGAATGGAAATAATTTTTTGTTGGGGAAAATGAAGATGCAAGCGATACTGCGAAAAGATAATTTTATATAGGGGACTGGAGAAAAACAGGAAGGTGTGATGGAAGAGAAATGGAATGACATGGAATTTAATGTTATTGATAACATCCATATTTCTTTTTCATATGGGGTCCTATCAATCATTACGTAGAAAAAGAGGTTGGAGGAAATTCGGGATACTCTAAGAAATATGTATGAGGCAAAGTCACTCCACAACAAAATTTCCATAAAGAGAAAATTATACACTCTTAGAATGGTGGACTCATTGTCAGTGAATGACCACATCAACACCCTTAATACCATTTTCTCCCAGCTTACAATGTTAGGCTATAGAATTTTGGATTGTGAACATGAAAATATTCTGGTCCAGAGTTTTCTAGATTTGTATGATCAACTTATCATCAACCTCACCAATAATATAATAATGGATATGTTGGCCTTCAATGATGTTTAAATTGTAGTTCTGGAAGAATAAATTTGGCACAAGAACAAGGAATAAAAACAGAAAACTTTACACTAAGTGGAAGCTCTGTCAATGGAATGAGTGATAATGAAAGAGTGTGGTTCCAGTGGGAGCCAGAATCATGGAAGGTCTAAATCAAAGAGCTAGAAGAAAAACGTAAAATGTTACAATTTTAGTAAGAGGGGGCATGTCTATAAAAAAATATTTCAATAAGAAGGGTGGTGAGAATAACTCTTAAGGAAATGTGGAGAGTACATCTTGAAATGGAGACATACTAGTCAGTGATGAAGTGACGACTACTGAAATAAGAAATAATATTGATGATGCATGGATTATTGAGTCAGGAGCAACATGTCACATGAAATCTGTACAAGAATGGTTTGACTAATATATAACTATCCCAAAAGGAATTTTTCACATGGTGAATTATTATACGTTGAATATCATTGGAGTCAGAAAAATCAAACAAAAGATGCATGATAACATAGTTTTAACCATTCAATGCGTACACCATTTGGAGGGCCTCAAAAAAACATTTTTTCCTTGGAACAATTCAATGATATAAGATGAAAGAATTACACTAATAAAGGGATAATGAATATTTAAAAGGGATATCATGTGGTGAAAAAGGAATAGAAGATCTCAAAGAAATTTTATGTGCTTATGGGTGAAACATAAAAGGAAGCAAAGAGAGTTGTCGCATCAACTACCTCGATAGAAGAGTTGATGTCATTTTTGTCATCAAAAGCATTTCCATATATCAAAAAGAGGCATAAAGATTATTACAGATAAATTTTTTTTTCCTATTCTTATGAAGGTATCCTTAAAATATTTTAATTGAGTAATCAACACATGTTAATGTTTGGAACGTCAATGGTGAAGAGAAATGAGATCTTGGAGTTTATCTGTTTTGATGTTTGGTATGCTTCAGTTGTATCCCTAGGAGGAGAAAGGTACATTGTGTCATTCATTGATTACTATTCAATAATATGTTGGGTGTTTCTAATCAAGAGGAAATCATATGTATTGAAGTCACCAAAACATTCAATGCATAGAAGGTGCCTAAATCTAAAATGAAGATCATGTTTTTGAGGACTAACAATGGTGAAGAATATACAAGCAAAGAGCTTGATTGTTTTTTCAATAGAAAGACCTGAAGTGGTAGTTCATGGTGGCATACACTCCTCAATATAATTTAGTGTAAGAGTAGATGAATAGGTTCCTATTGGACAGAACAAGGGTGATGTTAAAGACTAGAGGACTTACCAAGGTGTTATAAGTATAATTAGTAAATACCACATGCTATGTGACCAATCGACCCCCTTAAGTGAAAATTGGTTTGAAGAAGATGATGGAGATGTGGACTGGTAAACCCATTGATTATTGTAAATTTAATACTTTTGGAATTCCTTTATATGCACTATTTAGGGACCATGAAAGATCAAAGTTGGACTCGAGATCCAGGGAATGTATCTTCTTGAGATATGCTAATTGTGCGAAGGGGTATCATTTGTGGGATCTCACAACAGAAAAACATATCATCAGTAGAGATTTTATCTTTTTCGAATAAAAAGTAAAAAAATATGATTGATAAAGACATAGAGAAAGAGAGTACAAAAATTTCGACAGTTGTGGTGAAGGAAAAAACAAAGGAAGAACTGGTTTCCTATAAGGCATTACCAGGTCATGATGATCAAGAACCCGCTGATCCTGGACTATGAAGGTAAAATCGAGAGAGAAGAGTTCCAATATGGAACTCAAATTAAGTCACTAAGAGTAATGATTCATATTGATTATTGAAAGAGGATGGTGATCCATCAACTTTTTTAGAGGTGACCAAGATTCTTGATGTATCTTCATGGATATTAGTGATGTAGGGGGAACTTAAAGCCCTGCATAAGAACAAGAATTGGGAACTTGTTCCATTACCTCACGAAAGGAAGTCCATTGGAAAAAATGGGTCTACAAGATCAAAAGGGATGAAACAAACTGAGTGGATAGATATCGTGTGAGATTGTTGGTCAAAAAATATGCCCAGATGGAAGGTAACAAATTCAATGAAATATTATCTCCAATTTTTGTACTAATGACTATTTGGGTAGTTATGGTGGTGTGGTCTACATACAATTTACATATACAGTATCTAGATGTGAAAAAAGATTTTCTCCATAGTTATCTTAATGATGAAATCTATATGCTCTAACCAAGATGTTTTGCTGAAGAATGTAAAGAGAACTTGTTTTGAAGGTTGAAAAAAACTATGTATGATCTCAAACATTCATCTATGTGTTTGTAAAAGAGATTTTATTCCTATAACATGAGGCTTGGATAAAAAAGATTTAATTTAGATATTTGTGCATATTTCAAATGTCTAGATGGAACTTTTTTTTATCAATTTACTATTGTGTGTGGATGATATGTTGTTTGTAGGCCCCAACAATGATCAAATCTAGGAGACGAAGGCACAATTGGTTAAGGAGTTTGAAATTAAGCACTTGGGACCCATAAACAAGATTCTTGGGAAACAAATTTACCGATAATAGAACAGTGAAAATATTTTGCTATTGTAAAAGAATTATTTGTGGAAAGTATTGAAATAGTTCAATATGAAAGACTATAATCCGATTTATACCCCTCTTTCCATTAATTCTAATTTTTCCTCCATAATGAGTCCTTTAAGTGAATCATAGATGATATAAATTTCTCGAGTAAAGTATGCATTATAAGTGGGATTTCTAATGTTTGTTATGGTTTGTACTAGACTGGTAATTGCACATGTAGTGGGAGAAATAAGTGGGTACATGGAAAATCCAGGTTGCGAGCATTGGAGCACGGTGAAGAGGATCCTGAGATACGTCACAGAATCCTCATATTTTGCAATATTTTATGGAGGATCAAATTTCACTATCATAAGCTATGTTGATTTAGATTTTTCAGGTGATTATGACTAGATAAAATCCACTATTGGTTATGTGTTTAGTCATACATGAGGATTTGGGAGCTAGAATTCAATGTTACAGTCAGTTGTGGATTTAGCCACTATTGAGGCTAAGTACATGGCAGCTGTAAAGGCCTGCAAAGAGGCTATTTGGATGAGAAGGTCATTGGTGGACCTTAGGTACAAAAATTATCATATATCATAGTTTTTTGATAGTCCAAGAACCATACACATTACAAAAAATCCATATTTTTATTCTACGACAATGAAAATTGGCATACAATATCATTTTGTTTCAGATGAGGTGGAGGAAAGAAGTGTGGACATGCAAAAAATTCACAGTAAATAAAATATGGAAGATTTCATGAAGAAGGTGATTGGTTCTGATAAATTTAAATGGTGTAGATCCTTGAGCGACCTTATAGAGACCTAAGCAGTAGGTTTAGAAGATAGAAAGGATGTGAGGATATGTGATTGTCACTTAATAAAATCTCCTAGTGGGAGATATGTCATAAGTAATTATAGGGAGAGGAAATAATAATGATGGTCGCTGCATTCATTTCGTTCAAAGTGGGTGACAAGCTACCATTAGTTCCCTCATTTAATTTGGTAAAAGACATTTAATTGAAGGGATACCAAAAGAGGGTAAATATTAAATATAAAAGGGGATATACTACAATAGTTTTCATCATCGGATTCAGAAGTAATATATCTTCACCACCCCATGGTTCCTATCACACCCCACCGAAAGAAACACCTTCCACAACAAGTCTATTTCCTCAATCGACACTACATCTCTCCCAACATCTTCACCTTCACCATTGTCCACTCCTCCCCACTGAACAATGGTGAGATGGCCACCATCCCCACCACCTGTACCCAAACCACCGTCTAAAGCACCACATAGTGGTATAGGTTCGTACTTGCATTTTCCCCAGCTAGGAATCACCTCTCCATGTCTGTGTTCTCATACAACCACCCAATCCCTCCGTCAAAGAACCCATGCACATCGAACTTGTAGCCATGCTGGGATATGAACATGTGCTCCGGTGACAAATGGTAATTGACAAAAACCACCACAGTTAGGATCACATGGGAGAAGTGGTGGAACATAGTGTTGTAAGACTTTGATTCGGGGCCTAGGAAGGTGAAGTCACCCCTATGAAATAATACGATGATAGGGACTCCATCCTCACTGGTGTTCAAGAAAAAGCGGTGGAACTATAGGTTGCGAGAGGTGTTGATGGTGACTTAGGATGTCTTGACACTGGTCATGGTATCTGGATGAGGGGGAATGTTGAGGTTGAAGAATTTTCTAAGGTGGTGGTTGATGGTCGAATCATAGAAACTAGTGGAATTCATGAATAAGGAGATGAAGGAGATGGAAATCTTAGTCCTCAATGGGAGTGGAAGGTGTCTTCCATTCATCTTTTCTGGTTGACAAGAATGAAAAATATAGGATTGAAGATCTGCTGGGGAGATTATGAAGCCACATTATAGAATCAAAAAATAAAGTCTAGTTTTTTGGAATGATTACAATTATTTAAATAAAACAAAACCTTGTTACTTCATTTTTATCTCTTAATGTATACCATTTATTTATATCATGCACAGTAGTTTTTATTGTCATTTACAATACATGGATGTTGTGTTTATTCAAAATTATATCTATCTAGATCAGTGTTCTGTTCCCCTGATTTTCCAAAACCTTATGTTACATCGTGGTATTGATTTTAGGCACACAATTATTGTTTGAAATATTTTTATATCTATTGTTTATCTTAACTATCTTTTTAGTGTTTTAGCTTTTTAAGAAATCACACCACTACTGCCACACCAATTCACGATGTGAAGATGTTGTTCACATCTAAATGGTTTTGATAGTGAGCTCAAGTTTACATAACTATGGTTCATAACATGAACCACCAATTTTGGCAAAGAACCAATCGAGATGAAATGATACACAGTGTGAATCCTATTTCATAAAATGAACCCTTCTTTTAAATGTTTTGGTTTCCCATTGGAAAATTAGAATTATTGGGTTGAGGTCCCAGGATTTTATTAGATGTTATCAAATATAGGAAAACATATATTACCTCTTTGGGTCCCAATCTAGTTATCTCGAGATTAACTTGGACTTGTTCCTCAGGCCCGGTTAGAGCCCCCTTTGTTGAAGTGGAATTCCTTGGATTTACTAATTAGATTCCCCTTGTTCTAATATATGGAAATTTACAGACACCATTTCACAGTTTCATCTAGATACTTGTTCTATGATGCATGGAATTTCATCCATGGGTACCATAATTACATTACTATTCCAATGTTCCGAAACAATACGACCTATGCCATTGTAGGTGGTATTACCTGGTTCACTACTGCTTTATTGATTCCATATTATAGATATACTGCACACAGTTATATTTTATACTCACAGAGTTGAATGTATTATAATCCATTAGTGATGGTCTATTGAGATTTATGCACACCCTGTTCAGGCCGCCATTTGGTACTTGGATAGATCTCATGGCAGCAGGTTAGGATAGTTTAGGAATTCCTTGGGTATTATTTTATACTACTTGTTTTGGTCAAAGACATGGCATGGGAACAGTGGGCCGATCATGTACTCAGGCTGCTTACTAGAGTTGGGTCTTTTATTTATTTATTCTTATATCTATCTAGCCATGTTGTATGTATTACCTTCTGTATACGAAACTTCATTTTGTTTATGGAATCTTATGTTTAAGAATTATTAGTTTGTTTGTAACTTTTCAAGTTACTAGTTAATATAATATTCTATTGTTCATTTCAATTATTTATTCTTTAAATGTATTTAGTACTAATCTAGAGGGTATAGTCTCCCCATTGTACCACCTTCAGAGCATCACTACTAGTAGGAAGCCTTTGGCATACAAGGAGGTGCACTTATTGACATGTGACCCTCAGGTTCAATTACAAATGAGTAAACTGAGCCCATGATGTCACAAAGTGAAATAAAATGTTTATTTTCCTTTCTTTTACTATTTTAGACTAATAGACAGAGAACTAGAAATGTGTTAAATAATGGAAAATATCTCACTTCTGAGAATGACCAACCCACGCATGGGGGAAAGGTCAAGTTTATTGGGATGAGATTATCGTTAATGTTGTTCATTATTGCAGTTGATTGTTATTTGACCTTGAGTGATGTTCATATCTCCCCTAGTTATTGACTTACATTATTTATGTCTTAGCCTATTATGGTAAAATATGAGGTGTTTCATTCATAATTTCAAGCACATCAGATTCACATGTCATTAGCATGCTTATCTATATACCAAGCTTGTGTGATTACCTTCCATGTATACTTGTATCCTATTCTTGATTGCATTTCTTGTAATAGTTATGGTATATAGTTGGTTAAACAATGTGTTGGTGTCAATCTAAATAGTTTTTTCATATATAACTTAACGGTAACATTCTTTTTAACAATCCTAAAATTCGTTAATGAAATGAAATAGTTTTTAATTAGTTAATTTATTTACTTGAGTGAAATATTTAAATGTTAAGGAAATTAGATCTGTTTCTAAAAAATTCAATTCATTTCATATGGATGTCACATAAATGGGATTAAATCTATAATTTAAAGAGATTATTAATCTTTAGTTTGTGATTGACCTTTTCTTTAACTATGTCTAGTCCTAATAATATATGGATATTATAAATATTGAAAGGAAATTATGAGATAATCTTCCAAGAATGCTATATAACACCATCTAAATAATGTGTCAAATATAGTGTGTAAAACATTTTATTCTATCATAGGTACTTGACATTTCATTTATCGAATCCTTTGTAATGTTTCCTAAAAGTTAAATTAATGTTATAGACTACATAAAATCTTTAAGTTATACTGGTATAAAAGGATCAAGTGTTGGTTTCAGGCAGAATAGAAACATGTAGTGGTGAGTGACATATTAAAATTTATTTTAATAATCATTATCTAAATACAAGAAAAATTATTTTACATGTCAAATTTATTATTTATTCATTTAATATTTGAATAAATAAATACTTGAGTTTAGAAAGTTTCTTCATTGGTGAATGTTGATCATCTGAATAGACTCTTTCGGATTACCTTAATTTCACTGTGTGGATCGAAGGATAAAATATCTCTAGAAGAGATCCACATGTTCTCCTGTGATCTCCAAGAAACACCACTCAATCTTTGGGTGCTAGTGATGTGAATCGAATGTATTTTATTGTTCATTCTTGATCACTCACTCTTCTATCTTGAAGAAATCTCTCTTGTGCTTCATATTCTTTAGAGGGATAGAGGAGGAGTCAAGAGAGAATTTGTTTTGCACAACAACAAATTTTATTTCGTCGGTTTGTAAATTAATATTTTTCACTAGATATGGTCTAGTTCCATTCAAACTCATCTTGAATTTATTGAACACTTGAATAAAATTTTATTCACAAATAAATATTTCATTCACATATGAGAAAATAAATATTTATTAAGTATTCTATAAAATAAATAAATATATATTTATTCACATTCCAATGAATAAATATTTATTTAATTTATGTTATCAATATCACTTGAATAAAATTATTCCTCAAAATTGAGAATAATATTTATTCCATTAATTTAACTCAGATGGATTTTAATTTTGATCGATGGAAATACATATTGTGTAACCCTCTAGGATTCTTTTCTATTGACATTATACAGGCTTGACAAAATTCCAAGATTACTATATAGTAATGAGACAAGACACCCAAGAGAAAGAACATAATGTCACAACATTAGAAACCAAATATAAATTCTCACTGTGTAATATAATCTCTTTATCATAATATCTCATCAAGCAGGATGCACATCCATGTCACTAACCTAGATGCTCGATATGTATTTTTCTTTGACTATCTGAAATAAACACATTGTTACGCCATGGTTGTGTAATTTTAATGTGACAGTTCTATTCAATTCAAAGGGTAGATATATCATCTCCCATAAATATATAAGTTAATACTCTTTCCCCAGCTTATCCATTAATGATATGTCAATTGTGACGCACCCAACGTACCATACTACCCACCAATATATGGCGTAATAGATTTGGTTAATAAATCTAAGTGCAAGAGTCATGGAATACATTAATGATAATCATAAATTCTATGGACCATTACACATGATCATAGAAAGCAATATCTAATGACACCAAAACATGCAGAATTCCTACTCGAGTGTAACGACAAAGAATTTTATCAATGAAATTGTCCTTATCATGTTGTATAATGCACATATATCACAAAGATAACCCAATAAAATCATTTTTCTCATAAATAAATAATGATAATTTAGTTGTTAAACAAACCAATAATAATGTCAAATATTATATCTGGATAATAAATAGAAAATAAGATAATAAGAATATGAAAATTTGGATATGCTTGGTCCACTAGAACCGCACCCAAAAAGAAATCTGTATAAATAAAACATAATGTTAAAATTAAAATATTCATTTAAAATATAAATGTATATATAACCTTGGGATAATATTTAAGTGTATGATGAATGGAATAAGAGGTATTAATAAGAAGTATTAAACCCTTATGACCTATAAAAATCAGACTATTAGAATAGAAACCTGACTGTTGGAATAGTAATGTGGCCATTATGAATAGTAATTAGATTGTTAGAATATTAAACTAACCTATGAAAGTATAAATAACATTTAGGAATATTATAAATGAAATTATTATATATTTATATCATGTAATAATTAAATAAATGTTTTAAAAATGATAAATTATGTGTTGGTATTTTTGGGAAACATAATTTCTTTCAATTTTATAATTAATTAAATGATTTAATATAAAATTTTATTTCATAAAATAGATTCATAAATTAATATTTTTTGTATTATAACTGTAATATTGGGTAATAGGTTGGAAGAACTCTCATGCATGTTGAGGTATGGTATGTTGGGGTACTATGCTGAGTTTGTTAGTGAATCGTGGAGATCATCTTTTGATGAGAAATTTTGAAGGTGAAGGGTGCCAAGGTTCAGAATTTTCCTTATGAACTCATCCATAACGTGGGGAGCACCATGGTATGGTTAAACCAATGGGAAAATGACATAGGTGTCCTATATTAGACAAGAGTTTCAGAGCATCATCTCGGTTTTCAATAAAGAGTACATGCATCAGCTTGATTTTAGGTTATCTCATGTCTTGTGCTTAATGTTACATTATGACGCATGTTGGGTGATAAAAAATAGAATGGTGTCGTTAGAATGGGAGTTGAAAATTTGCATAGGTCGAGTGATCTTTTTGGATTTCCATTGGGGCTTATGAGTGATGAGAAGTGTTAATGTGCGGTGGTTGTAAGATCTTGTGTTTTGAACAGGTTGGGAATTCCAAAGGAATTTGAGTTTTTCATTTTGTGGATGGCCCAACTCACAAACTAAGATATGAAATAGATTTTTTATAGTTTCAAATCCTTAATGAAGTGTTTTTTATGATTTCGGGGCACTGAGAGGTTTCTCGGGTGCTCGGTTAAATCTCAAGAGCTTTGGGATTCAAAAACCCAATTTTGGGGTAAACATACCAGGGTGCATAGTTATTCCTAATTGTTCATCCAAACTGTGTGGTCTATTTTATATAGGCACATGACTTACATAAATCATGTGTGCTGGCCTAGATTACTATACATGTTTTGTATTAAAATTTAGAGTCATCTACTTGTTTTTCACACTATTTGATAAATCATGTTCCTTAATCATGCGACCGGGGGTTTCTGGACACTGATCCCACATGGTTGGCACATGATTTGTCTAACCGTGCACTATAATCATGCGAGTTGATAGTTCTTTTGATAGTGATCCCTAATTGTTATTGCATGGTTTTTCTAACCGTGTGCCTCATTAAAAAGAAAAGAATGTCCATTTTCAACCTTAAACATTTAATGGAATTCAACCCATTCTCTTGTTCCATTTCTCCATCAGCCACTCCCCCCACACCCTCTCTCTTATCCACTTCATTTGGGTGGTTTTAATTCATTCCATGGTGAATTTCATGTCTTCACTTTTGATCAATATCCTTCAGTTTGTATTTCATTTCTCTTCTTCCTTTGGGTGGTTTTACTTCAAATGTGATTCTTCTTTTTGAAATTATTTTACTAGTGAAATGATGGTTGATATATATATATAATATATCTTCATGTTCTCAATAAATCACTATAGTGTATATATATGTGATTTGATTCATATATCATGTGCATAGGACATAACATACTTAATTAAGATACTTACACATATTTCAATAAATCAAGAAATGAAGATTATCTTCTTTATGTTGTGTGGATGACATGTTAGTTTTACAATCAACAAAGACTTCAAAGAGTAATGAAATACAATAAAAAATAGGTTTCCACGGAACACATTTATTCGGACAAAAATAATATTAAGGTTTTACATTTTAAGAAAAATAATTTAAATAGGGTCGTGACTCATTGCATCATGAAATAATGTAATTCAATATTTATCATTCTTAATGTTAATTTTTAATTTTCCACAAATGAATCTTAATGATGAAACATTTAAAATGAATATTTCTAAGTGCCATGGGTTAACAATAGTCTTATGTTATGAACACGATCTTAATTTTATCAATTGAGATTAATCAGTGGTTTCGGCAATAAATACTAGACATATTATGAAAAGGATAATGAAATATACATGCTCTTAATATGTAACATTATGTTTCAAAGAATTATAACTTGTTATTAGGGTTAGATTAAAATGTTACAGGCAATCCAAATTAGAGAAAATCTTCCATCTATTTTGTTCTAAATCTTAAAGAAAAATATATAGAAACAAAATGAATTTAGATGAAAAATTATTGAAGTAGCATGATCAGAAGAAACAAGAGTCATAAAGCAAGGAATGTAGTCTTCATTCCATGTACTTTTATGGGGTAAATGATATTTGAGGATCAAAACTGGTCTCTAATTCCAGTTAAATACTTACATTATATTTTTTCATATTTTTTTATTAAAACATACATTAAATACCTATTTTGATCTTGAATCATCATTATCCCAATTTTTTAGTGCTTAGGAGTGGTGAAATGGGTCAAATGTAAGTTGGTAGTGGTGTAGTGGCTTTTGTAAAGTATTAGGGAGTTAGCTGATGAAGATTGAAATTCTGGACATCTGTCACCCTGAGCGACGGCTTGGGCAATTCAAGGAATACTTAGAATGTGTGTATCACATTGGGGGTACTCCACAGGATCCTCCTCCCTGTTAGATATTAAACTCACTATTCCTTTGATGGAACCTACCATCCACTATTTGAATAGAGGCATGACAGATTCAACGATTATTTCTAGACATGTGTGGATTCAGAGGATTGAGCAGCACCTACTACAACCAACCATGGACATTTATTTTCTCTATTTTATTTTAGTTTTGTGTTATTTATCCCTATATATAGGGTTTTTTATATGTTATTTAATATATGAATTCTAGTTGATGAAATATTATGACTCTGATTCTACATTTTTTGTGTGTTGTGATTACTTTAAGTGATTTACCTCTGCGTTGTTGAATATACCGATACAACGATCATCCATTAGTGGTATCAAAGGTGGATGAATCTTGAACTTCACATAACCACCTTAAGTGGTATCAAAGCCTGATTGATGGTGTGATGAGTGGACATAGATCCATGGGTTGTAATACTGATCTGTCTATTGCAGAGTCGAGAGTGATCTGTGATATCCCCTTCTGATCATTTTTAGCAACTAATTGAATAAGATGAGGAATAATACTAACTATTCATAATTTGAGTGTGAGAATTCCATCCCACATTGGTTTGACTTTTTTTAATTTTTCAAATGTGAAGTTTGACATTGCCATTTTTCAACAAAACAAAGGGATTTTTCTTCACCACCTTCTCTCTCCAATTTGTGAAAATAAAATCTATTTTTATCCTCTATTCATATTTTTTGGGGATTCTGTCTCTCCAAATTCCCACCACCAAACTCCAATTTTTTTGCCTTATTTTATTCCAAAAAAACACACACACAAGGATTTCTATTTCACATGCTCTTTGCCTTTTCCTATTCAAATAAAATTGGGAAGGCATTTTTATGTCATCATGTCTAGGTATCAAAAAAACTGGCAAGCCATTTGTATTGATCCCACATTCGTACCTCTCCAAAATCCTTAAAAAATGTCAATCTTAAATTCTCATTTCAAAAAAAATATTTGTTTTCCATGAAGAATTCATTTTCCCAATCTATGATCCCGAAAATAATGAAAAAAATTATGATAATTGGTGCATCCAAATACATGTGGTACTTGGAACCCTATATGTCATTGACATCATGGAGGATGGATACACCGAGCTAGAATCCAATGCAGTGGAGGCTGCTCTATAGAATGTTCAAAAGGCCAATCTTTAGGTGGAAAAAATAGATACTTTAAGGATAAATATAACATTTATCAGGCCTTTAAGAAGAGACTTTCCAAATAATCACTTCGTCGAAATCATCGAAGGAGATCTGGGATACATTTCACAAAGCATACCAAGGAACTGACATTGTGAATCGAATTTGTCTCCAATTTCTGTGAGGTGAGTTCGAATCCCTATTTATGAAAACTTATGAAAGTTTTGTCGAATATCATACTTTTGTAATGGTTTTGGTGAACCAACTACATAAAAATGGATATGATATTTCTAACATGTGAGTATGTGACAAAATTTTCTGATCCCTTGATCCAAAATTTGATTACATAGTCCATTCCAAAGAAGAAACAAATTACCTTGAGATGATCTCTATAGAAGAACTCATGGGGTCTCTTAATTCCCATTAATTGAAGTTGAACCGCAAGAGTGATACCAATGGAGTGGAGCATGCCCTGAAAACAAAGTTGTATCTCAACAACTCTGAAAAAAAAAGAAATGGGGGACATCCCAAAGAAACTGAGGTAGGGGATTCGATGGACAACAATTTTATCCAAGAAAAGGAGGATGAGGAGGACATGTGGGAAGAATCCCAACTCAAGGAGGATAAGAATATCAAACCTATACTCCATGATAATTCGGATGAGGAAGAAGGGGTGGATTAAAAAATCACCAACCAGACCAAAGAAACATTCAATGCTATAATTTTAAAAAAATATAGACATTGTTGCAATGAATGTTGGTACAAGAAACCGATGTAAAATGACACCGAGGAGGCACATATCATCGAAGCAGAAGAACATTTTTTTGTGTCCTATGGGTTGATGGAACAAACATTCACACAATATCAAGGTATGTGGTATCTTGAATTTGGAGCTATCAACAACACGACATGGCACAAGGACATGTTTACAAACTTGGATGAACGGGTTCGAGGAGAAATTTCATTTGGAGATCTCTCGATAGTATTTTTATATGAAAGAGGTGATATTATGATCAAGTAAAAAAGATACCAATCATGATTTCATCTCCGACGTCTACTATGTACCCAACATTAAGACCAAATTCTTGAGTTTTGGGCAGTTGGTGCAAAAAGGCTTTCACATAAGCCTACAAAAAAAAATTGTGATTGTTGATGACAGAGGAAGGTTGACCACAAAATTACTGATGGTAAAGAAATACAAGTTTCCGCTTATGATCCAACCTGACGTACTACAACATTTGTAGATAGTACGTAATGATAAAGACTTGATATGGAATCTTAGTATTGGGAATTTAAACATTGAATGTTTTATATTATTAGGATGCATGAAGATGTTGAGTGGGATTCCTATCATTCGACACCCAAATCAAAATTGTGAAAGCTATGTTCTACGCAAATAGCATCGAAATAGTTTTGTTACAAATACCAATTGGAAAGCTGCATCACCACTACAGCTAGTTCACACAGATGTGTGTTGTCCATTAAATTGAAAATCTGTTGGACAAAGGAGTTATTTTTTAACATTTATCAATGATTATAGTAGGAAAACATGGATATATTTTCTCAAAATGAAGTCATAATTATTTTCCGTGTTCAATGAAATCAAGGTGCTAGTGGAAAACAAAAGCACCCATCGCATTCAAATATTGAGATCCGGTCGAGGTGGAGAGTACACCTCTGATGTTTTTCATGAGTACCTCAAGAAACATGGAATTCAGCACCAACTGACACTACTTTACATGACCAAACTCAATAGAGTAGATGAGAAGAAAAATCACACCATTCTCAACATGGCGAGAAGCATGATGAGAGAAAAAGGAGGGCCCTTGACTTTTTGGGATGAATCATCCTCATGTGTGGTGTATCTACTCAATAGATTCCCTACAAAAAACCTCATAGAAAAGGTGCCACATGAATCCTAGAGTACTCACAAGCCAAGTGTGATTCATCTTAGATTTTTTGGTTCTATTTCCTATGTCCGGATCCCAAAGGAAAAATAAAAAAAACTCAAGGACAAATGATTAAATTGTGTCCTTATAGGATACAAATTTTGAGAAATGGGATATAGTTTGTATAATTCCATCACCAATAAGACTACATTTAGAAGAGATTATATCTTTGAAGAAAAAAAGACATGGAAGTGGCATCAAAATGATGATTCTAGAGAGGTATGACTCACTCTAGAAGATGAAAAAATAGTTGTAGAAGTGCCATTAGAGGAATGAAGAATTGAAAAACTAATGACGTTGTCATCACAAATTCTGACATCTGATGACATCAAATGAGAACTCTCTCATATACATCCTTAAAATGTTTGAAGCCTTGCGGATTTTTTTTATAGTACAGAACCAATGGAAGCTTTTGTAAATTTTTACTATCTCTCAATGACTTCTGATCTAGTTAGATTCATGGAAGAAAACCCAATGAAATGTATAAGAGAGTGATATATGTGGAATTATATTTCAGCAACACAGCCAAAGACTACAAGAAAGGAAGTCTTTGACTTTGGTGATGTCATTGCACTGGTTAGAAAAGCACCTGAATATGATGCAAAATCTTGGGTCATGAGGAATATGAGTTTATGGGTGGATATTGGAGATTAAACTCATTAATAATTTTGTGGCACCTACCATCCACTATTGGAATGTAGGCATGATAGATTCAATGATTGCTGCTAGATATGTGTGGCTTTAGATGATTGAGAAACACCAACAACAACCAACTGTGGAATTTTATATTCAATATTTAGTTTTTTGTTCTATGTATACCTATAAATCGGGTTTTTTATATGAGTTTTAATATATTAATTCCAATTAAAGAAATATTACCACTTTTCTTCTATTTTGTTTGTCTGTTGCGGACTCCTCAAGTGATCTAAGACCATGCGATTGAACTTACCATGATCCCCCATTAGTCCCCCACTGCTTAATCTACTCGTAGTATCACTACTACCACTCCTACAGCATATCCCCCCCAACCACCATGACCACCAACATCACTGGGTACACCACCGCCCTGATGTTAGTTGCATTTGAGCCAGTCACATTCACCGCCGCGTGGTCCCAATTGAACCTCGTCGGCAGTCTTGCCTGCCACAGCCATTCTGTTTCCTCGATCGGCACCAGTCCCCCCCCCCCACAGCTCCACCTCTACCATCTTATGCTCCTCCCCAACGAATAAAGGATTAATGTCCACCACCCCTACCACCCGCACCTGCCCTGCCACCAATAGTGCCACCTGGTGGCACAGGTTCGTGCCCATGCGGTCCCCAGCCAGGAAGCCCCGCCCCATGTACGCACACTCAAAAATACCTCCGCCCCCACTGTCAAGTAACCCCATCAAGTAGAATACATCATCGTATTGGGACGTTAACCTATGATCTAGGTACAGACAATAATTGACGGACACCACCACAATCGGGAGCTCACGGGCGAAGAGGCATCACATGGCATCGTACGCCTTCGAGTCAGGGCCTAAGAAGGTGAAGCTGCTGCCGTGGAAAAAGACAATGATAGGAACTCTGCTATCGATGGTGTCTGTTATATATTTTTTATATATTTTATTCAAAATATTTATTGTTATAATTTTATTTAGATTATTTAAATATAGTGTTTTTCAATTTTGAACCGGTGTGAATCTCACCAGGAATTCTGTCTTTTCGGTTGAACCAAGGCTTTCTTTGATCGAAATGGTGAGATTGAAGCGGTGTGTCCCTAACCAAGATTTGTCTTGTTTCATTCAAAACAATGTGTTCTTTGATCGAACCAGTTCAATTCGCACCATTTCTAATCTATAAATAAGCAATGATGAGATCGCGTATGGATTGAATTAATTTCAATACTAGAAATTCTCCAGAGTTCTCCCTACATCTGTGCAGCAAGGTAATAGGAAATTGGTGTTCGATTTTCCCCAAACCTTGGTGAAATCTTCGAGGGATACTTCCATTGAGAACCATAGACCATCTATGTGGGTGTGGATCAAACCCTTTTGGACAGGGAATTCAATTCATGTATCAAGGTTTATCCATATTTTTTTTTCTGCCAACTTATTTTTTGTAACAATCAAAAGGTTTTTAAGAGGTAGAACCTACAAGATAGATTTATCAAATCATCTTTATGACTAATTCCTCCAAATGATGACCCTCGAGAGATTTGGGATCCAATAAAATTCATGTATAAATCGGAAGAAGTATGTACCAATAAATTTCACTTTTGTAGAAATGGTAAATTTCATGATTAATAAATCTAAGTTACAATTAAATTTATTGGGCGAATCTTTATTGGCTACATGTCATATTCATAATATGATTTAATCTAGAAAAACTATGTCATTCCCTTATGAAATTTGGAGAGGAAGAAGACCTAATCCTTCTTTTTTAATGTGTGGGGGTGTTTACTGTATTATAGATTTCTATATCCTAAAATAACTAAAATTGGTTCTTTAATGTATGTGATGCATTGAACTAGACCTGATATTGATTTTGTGGTATGTAAAATGAGTAGATATACTATTATTACTAGTGTGGATCATTGAAGATGTATAACGAGAATTTTTGGATACTTAAAAAAGACAAAAGATTTGTGTTTATACTATAACGATTATCCGACTGTATTAGAAGGATATACCGATGCAAGTTGGATTACCAGTATTGGTGATAACCAATCAACTTCTGGATGTTTGTTTACTCTTGGAGGTTGTGTTGTTTCTTATGCGAGCAAGAAACAAACATGTATTTCACATTCGACCATGGAGTCAGAGTTTATCGCCTTAGCGGCATGTGGAAAGGAAGATGAATGGATTAAGAATCTATTCTTGTATATTAGATTGTGGCCTAGTCCGATGCCTCCTATCTATATCACTTGTGAGAGTGAAGAAACATTATCAAGGGAATATAGTTTCATGTACAATGGAAAGTCTAGACATATAAGTTTGAGACACGATTATGTGAGACAATTGTTACAAGATGGTACCATAACAATTGTTTATATGAGATCGTGTAAAAAGATTACGGATCCATTTACAAAATCTCTACTGAGAGAGGTTATTCGTGCAACTAATAAAGAGATGGGTTTAAATCCCATAGATTAAATCAATTTAGTAATGGGAACCCAAAATTTTCTTTAGGTAGATCCTAATCAAAGTGTTTAATGGGTAAAAACAAGTTACGAAGATGATTTTTGATATTGACAATTATAACCCCTATTTTTGGTGTCAATATCGTCCATTATGACAAGAGGTTGAGTTTTAAACTCTTAACAAAATATTAAGACTCAATGAGTTATGTTCTATAATAACAGAAGCACATTGTAATATTTTGCCTATGTGAACTTAGAAGTGGTGCCGCTTCTTACAGGAGTTAATGGGTTTACTCCTTAGAGAGTTCATGAAAAGGATATAAGAACATGGCCTTAAAAGTGCTACAAAATGAGATGTTGGATAAAAGTTCATTATATGTATGATTTATCTGGTTTATCTTAAAGGTTAATAAGTTTAATGTTTTGATAACTTATAAATCTGATAAACTTTGAGATAATTATACTATGTGAAGGTTTAAATTTAAAGATACCTTTATTATGTATAATGGATCACCTGTGATCTGGAGAGTTAATATTTATGAATAAAAGTGGGGGATTGTTATATATTTTTATATATTTTATTCAAAATAATTATTTATATAATTTTATTTAAATTATTTAAATAGTGGGTTTTTCTATTTTCAATCGGTGTGACTCTCACCAAAAATTGTGTCTTTTCGGTTGAACCAATGCGTTCTTTGATCGAAATTGTGAGATTGAAGTGGCATGTCCCTCACCAAGATTTGTCCTGTTTCGATCGAACCAATGTGTTCATTGATCGAACCGGTGCAATTAGCACCATTTATATTCTATAAATAAGAAATGATGAGATCACTTATGGATTGAATTAATTTCAATCCTAGAAATTCTCCAGAGTTCTCCCTACATCGTTGTAGTAGGGAAATCGGAAATTGGTGTTCAATTATCCCCAAACCATGGTGAAATCCTCGAGGTATTCTTCCACCAAGAACCCTACACCATCGACGTGGGGGTGGATCAAACCCTTTTGGAGAGTTAATTCATCTCACACATCAAGGTTATATCTGTCTTCTCTATCTGCCAACCTATTTTTTGAACAGTGTCTCGGACGAATAGGTGGAACTAAGGGTTACGAGAGGTGTTGATGGTGACATCAGATGTCTTGATTTCATTCATAGTGTGTGGATTTTGGGGCACTTTGATGTCGAATAATTTGGAGAGGTAGTGGATTATGGTGTCGTCGGAGCGACGGGTGGCGTCCATAAAGGAGAGGAAGAAGACGACCATCTTGTTCCTCCGTGGGAGCTGAAGCTGTATTCCATCCATCTTTTCAGGTCAATGTGAACAAAAAAGGTGGGATTACAGATCTAACAAAGAGACCATAGAGCCACCTTTATAGAATGGATCAACATCACACTATCTGTCATGGGTCCCATCCTTATAATACTACTCTTATGGTGATATATATTCATGTCTATGTCAAATTGTTTGGTATTCCATGTCACCTACACTTTATTGATTCCCTGTTATAATTATACCGCACTGGGTTATGTTTCATTCTCACAAAGTCTAATTCATTATACAGTGCTGATGGTGATCTATTAAAATTTACATATATCATGTTCAAACTAGGTTTTATACTCAAATATATTGCATTGCTACATGTTAGGATTTGGATTGTGCTTCTTTTGGGGTACTAATTTTGGGCTAAGACATGGCCTGAAAACAATGGGTCGAGCATATACTCAAGCTACTTATTGGAGTTGAGTCTTTTATTTATTTATTCTTTTATATGTCTTGTATTTCTATATATATGATCTACTGTATATCTTACTTCCTTGTGTTTATGGAATTTTATGTTTAAGTCTAATTTGTTTTTTTGGAACATTTCGATTACTAGTTATTAACATCTACCACTATTCATTTCAATTATTTATTCATTCACTATATTTAGTACTGATCCAGAAGGTATAGTATCCCCACCATAACACCTATATCCCTCACTACTAGTTTGAATTATTTGACATACAAATAGGTGCACTTGAGGACATGTGACCCTCATGTTCACTTACATACGTGTGAACTAGGCTCAGGATGTCACAAAGTGTCATCAGAGGTTTATTTTACATTATTTTACTATTTTTGGACTGTTAAAAAGAGACTTGAAATGTGTTAAAACTTAGTAAATATCTTATTTCTAGGAATGACCGGCCCACATATGGGGAAAAGATCAAGTTTCCAAGGATGATATCGTCTTTCATGATATTCGTTATTGCAGTTGATTGTTATTTCACCTTAAGTGACTGTTCATATTTTTCGTAGCTATTGGCTTTTGTGATTTATCTCTTGGATCAATATGGTAAGAGAGGAGGATTGTTAATGCATAATTTTATACACATATGATTCACATGTCATTATCAAGCTTATCTCTATACTAAGATTGTTTGATTCCCTACCTTGTATACTTTTATCCTCTTCTTAATAGATTTTCCTATCATAGTTATGGTATATAGTTTGTTAAATAATGTGTCTAAATATATCTAAATGGTGTTTTTCTATATCCCATGATGGTTAAATTCATTTTAACAATCCTGAAATGCTTTGATGAAATGAAATAGTTTTAAATTATTTGATTAATTAACTTGAGTAGAATCATTAAATCTTAAGGAAATTGGATATGGTTCTAAAAAAATCAATTCATTGCATATGGATGTTAGATAAATGGGATGCCAATTGTAATTTATAGAGCGTTTAATCCATAAATTAGGAATGGATACCCACACAACTGAATCCTTATATACATGATTTGAACCATGTAGGTTGATCTTAGAAATATATATCTATAGAATAAATTCCCTAAAGGTTATAGTAATTGGTAGTTTTATTTCATATTAAATCCAATGGTCAGTGATGGGTGTCAATTAAATGGTCTACCAATTTCAACTTATAAAGGCCAATATCTTTATAACCTGGGAATAACTACCCATATAACTGAATCCTTATATGCTCAACTCAACCCTCATAGATGGGTCTTGGAATATTATGCATATGTGATAAACCCACAAATGGTGTGTTAAAATATTTAATAAATTAACCATTAATGGGTTTCACTTAAATGGGATGTCAATTGTAATTTATAAAGCATTGTCTCCATAAATTGGGAATGGATGCACGTATAATGGAACCCAGGTTGTATGATGTGACCCTTGTAGGTCGACTCTAATCTTTACATGCCTCAGTTCTTAACCCCTTAGGGGTATGTTTATGTTAAATTGGATGGTTATTTAAAGTGTCACCAACCACTCATATGAAGTTTCACATAAAAGTATTGTGGAATATTACTTAACTGAAACCATTAATTGGATAAAATACCTTTCATGTATTTTTCAACATTATTGATATAAGACTGGAGTTAATTAAAATGTTAGTTACAACCTAAAGAGTGTTTTCCTCTATATCTTATGATTGACCATTCCTTTAACTGATCCTATTTGTGAGAACATATGGATATGATAAAAGTTGAAAGAAGATTATGAGATAATTTTACTATAATTCTAACCAACATCAGCTAACAAAAATGTCAAGTATAGTGTGTAAAACGTTTTCCTCTATAACTTGTACTTGACATTTCATTTCTCAGAGCCTTCATAATGTTTTTTTAAAGGTGAATTAATGTTATTTCCTACATAATACCTTTACGTTATATTGTTATCGAAGACCCAAGTGTGAGGGTTGGTTGGGGAGTTGCCTTAAATGTTTCCTTGGATGAGAAGGTGGAATATTCCCATGGGTCTATATTGACTTCTTCAATTTCATTGGATACAAATGTTAGGAGGGTGTTCCTAGTGACCTTTTAAGCATGAAAATTTTTATAATATCGACTCCTTGTTTTAAGTGAGGGGATAGTTCGATTATGGTAGCACCCTCAGAGGTATAAATCATTAAAAAATGATTTTAATTTGTTTTCAGGCATAAGAAGGGCCATTAATGTGACTTGTTGGACTGGGTAGGACTCTTAGTGGTGAAACGACACCCCTAGTTATGTTGGTGGTTATTATGTATGTTGAACCGTGTTAAGGACATGAGAATCATGGGTGTCAGATTTTAATGGGACTAACATGCCAAGGGAATGGTTGACCGCTTAGTTCATCATGTGGACTTTCTTCTTTTCCTGATGTACAACACGGATCATTGCTAGCCATATTAATGGTCATGTGGGATAACGTGACTCTAGATTGATCTTTTTTGTAGGCTATCACAAGCTAAAAATGTATAGTTCCATTGGGCCGGTGAATTAAAATAAAATTTGTGTTCCTTTTACATTTTTATAATATAGAGGCTGTATGTGTTGTCATGTATGGTTCCATTGAGTTAATGAATTGAACAATGATCTAGATGCAGTCCAACAGCAATCATTCATGTCTCAAAAAGGTTTGAGTGATGTGATAACATAACACATTAAATTGTGTTATTTAACGACTTATTGGAAAAAAGGGTTGTGAGTATGTGAAGGATATGTTAATGGGTCATCCCTGGAGCAGAGTGACTAGGGTGTTAAGATATTGGAGTGATCATCATATACTAGAGCTGTTAACAAAGGGCTGAGTTATCCCAGTGCTCAGGATGATGTTGTAAAATGAATCGGGTGCTATAACACCACTGGTAGGAGTTGGCTTGGGTTTTATGTTTGACGTTAAGGGTGTGCGTGGGAATGGATCAGGAGTATCATCACACATGAATCTAAGAACAATCTCATTATAGTTGTGCTTATAAATGGATGTAGGTCATGTTGGCACTTGGTATAATCATGTTATTCATATCCAAAGACTGTGTTCAGTTTTAGATATTGCATGTGCTATGGAAATCAAGTTTCCATTTTTAGTAAATTGATGACTAGGTTATTCTTTAAGTGGGGAGTGTTGCGCCAACTAGGGGAAGAATTTCCTTCAAGATAGAGGTATCATGTCCATAGAAAACCATTCAAAAATGGTTAGAAAGGCTATTGGTTGTCCATGATCACGTAATTTCAATTTCTTTAGTATCAGATATAGTGATAATTTTAAGACTCGGGATTGAGTTTAGATTGACTATAGACACTAGATTCATGATCGGGGTGATTAAGTGATTCGAGAGTGGGATGGGTCAGTGGAGCAAATGTGATTGCAAGGAAGTATAAGACAGTGAAATGGTTGGTTGAGTACACATCCATTAATGCACACCGAGAGTCAGGTTGGACTTTGGTGGGTATGCCAGAATGATCATGTATACCCTTGGGTTTTAAGGTAGAGTGGTCAAACCCTTATCATGGGCATCAATTGTTAAGCTAGACGCCCTTGAATAGGTTAACTTGATGAGTTTTGATTGATGTTCAAGTACACAAGTGCTTATAGTGATCCAAAACTGCTTAGTATATGTCGCTTTAAGAATGCAGAGTGTCATTTGGGATGGGTATGAACCTCAAGAAGTGTGCTTAAATGATAATAAGTTGCCTATGGGGGAAAGGAATCGTGATAGGGTAGTGATGATGGAACTGTGGGTGAAGCTATGTGTTTTCAATAAAATTTGTCTAGAGGTGGTTCAATATTCATTCTCATGTGTAACTAGATGTAAAAAGTTATAAAACATATTGGTAATATATTTTTGGTTACTAAGGAAGTGATTTAGGTTTTGATAAAAGGATCTTTGATGAAAAAGGATGACATACTCATGATATGAATGGATGAGGAGGTATGTATTTTCTTACATTGGATTTGGAAATTAAGGTGGGTATTGGGTTGACAGTTCTCCCATGCATGTTGAGGTATGGTATGTTGGGAAACTATTATGAGTGGGTTAGTGAACCACAAAGAACATCTTTTGTTGGTAAATTTTAAAATAGAAGGGTGAAAAGGTTTGAAATTGGCCTTATGAACATTTTTCTATATTGAATAGAACCATGGGATGGTTAACCTAATGGGACAACAACATAGGTGTATCATGTTAGATGAGACACTACTACAAAACTGATTTTATCCAGTGATAGGGATTTAACAGTGCTACCTAAAAATGCTATTAGAAAACCCCCTTTATCAGCACTTTTTTACAGGCCCTGGTAAAAGTATTCTTAAAAAAAAATATTTCATTAGAAATAATATATTAATATATAAATATTTTTATACAGATATAAATATAATATTTTTTAAAAAATATGTTTCATATAAGGTAAATAGTCATTTACACTTAATATATAAGATATTTTATGAAAATTACTTATAATATAATTAAAAAAATATAATTTTAATTGATGATTTTCATATTATTACTGAGTAATAGTAATTTAATATAAATTTAGAGATAAAAAAATTAAAAATAATAATAAAATATCTAAAATAAGTTGAAAGATTCACTCAAACTTCAAACGACCATAAATTTTTATCCGGGAGTCCGTTTGGGCTCTACCACATATCAAGTTGAAGCCTGTGACAATATATACATTTCATAGGTTTAGTACCAACACATTGAGCATTGTAACACTTTTTAGTTTCCAATAATGTCCTAGAAGGCCTTCGAAATAGAGTTTATTCATCGACCTCTATTTCCTAAAATTAACAAAACTACAACTTGTGATCTAGATGTCTGTTCAGTTTGTATCACATACCATTTCAAAGCTCATTTTTTGATCTTCTATTTCACTGGTTTTGGTGATCAAAAATGATATGCAGATTATATATTTTTGGTTATTTAAGAGTTTTTTGGGTTTTTAGGGTTTCTTAACGTTTTATGATTTATTTATTTATTTATTTAATATATATATTTATTATTTGTTTAATTGTATATTTTTTTTAATTTTTTAATTTTTTAATTTTTTATTATTTATTTAAAAAAATATAAGTATATATATATCACACACACACGCTCATATTGTATAAATGTATTTAAAAATATTCATGTAAATATATGTACATATATATGTAAAGACATTTACAAATAAACAAATGCATCATTAAACAGATAAAAAAACAATATAGAGCAGTGGTAAAGGTGCTCCATATTCAAAGGTGAGGTGCTGAGTTCAAATCTAGGTAGGAGTTCATGAGGCTGGAAATTCAGAAAGAGATGATAAAGCGGTGAGGGTGAAAATCGCTGATATGGTGGCGTGGAGTGCTGTTAAAGGGGTTGTAAAAGCACTAATAAAGGGGTCGGACGCTCTGGACATATGAAATTTATTTTACCTCCTTTAATATCATTACTTTTATCATTTCTAAACAAACATTGTTTAATGGGCCCTTTAACAGCATTGATAAAAATTTCGGGCTTTTAAATTTGTCCAAATTACCAGCTATTTTTTAGTGCTGATAATGGCCTATTCTAGAACTATTAAAAGACTTTTTATAGTAGTGGGAGTTATGAAGATTCACCTTAGTTTTCAAAGAGTATCATGAACATCAGCTCAATTTTGAGCAATCTCATGCCCTGTGATTGATGCTGCATTGTGAAGCATATTGGGAAATCAAGAATAGAATGGTGTCATTTGAATGGGAGTTGAAAACTGGAGAATGTTGAGTCATGTTTTTGGATGTCCATTGTGGATTCTTGGGGATGATAAGTGATAATGTGTGTATGTTGTAAGATACCATGTTTTTAATAGGTTTGAAAGTATAAATGAATTTGATTTTTTCATTTGGTTAATGGTCCAAATCACAAAATGAGCTATAAAAATAGATTTTAAAGAGTTTCAATGCCTTCAAGTGGTGTTTTTTTATGAGTTTTGGGCCCTGATTGGTTCCTCAGGTGATTGGTTAAGTATTAGGGTCTTTGGTATTTAAAAACCCAGTTTTTGGGAGAAACATCATGGGGTGCATGGTTACCACACGATTAACTCTAATAATTAACAAAACATGTGTGTCCTACTTTATATAGGCTCATGACTTACATAAACAATGTGAGGTGGCATAGATAACTATAAAAGTGCTACAATAAACTGAAAACCCATATTCATGGTCGGAACATAGTTTGATAAACCATGTGACTCAACTGTGTGACATGGGGGTGCTTGGATAGTGAGCCTAAACGGTTGACACATGATTTTTCTAACTGTGCACTATAACTTTTCAAGATGGGGGTTCCTTAGATAGTGAGTCTGAATGATTGGCGCACTATTTTCCAAACATTTTACCTCATTTAAAAGTAAAAATTAATATTTCCTCCCTCCGACATTAAATGGGATTCATCCCATATTCCTCCCCCATTTATCCAATAGCCTCTTACCCATGCCCCTCTCCCTTCTTCATTTCAGGGGTGGTTTTACTTAAATCTAGGGTTGAATCTCATGCCTTCACTTATGATCAAGAGCCTCTAGTTTTCAGATCTCTCCTCTTGCTTCCTTTCTTAGTTTATTTCACTATTTAGTTTCCACTCATTGTTTATGTGGGTTATTCCCCATTTCTAGGGTGTTTTTATAGTTTGTTGTTTTCACTCAGTTCAACTATAATATAAAGCCAATATCAATTGTGTGAAGCTTCTATAGCATGAGTTAGGTGGTATAAATTACTTTCCCTAAAATTATTTCCATTTATAAAATGTTTTATTATGCCACACACTGGGAATTTTGAGTGTTTCCTCATTAATTTATAATTCCTTCAATTTATTGCATAATGCCCTACCTAAATGTAGTATAATATTCCTTTACACAGTCAGTGGTTGATAACCTAAAATTTGATCACCCCTTAGGATGTGTTCATCTTAACACCCAAGATGAAATTTCATTTTATGGGACCAAAACACCTCATAATTCATGTTTTTCTTAATTCATATTTAATCCCCAATATACTAATTCACTACTAAAAAAACCACCTCTTATGTTGTGTTTGATTATGTTCCTTAAGAACCTTACCTTAGGTGTAACCAAACCAAACCTTAGGGTTTGTTTGGTTTGACAATTAATAATAAACCCAACATTCTATTTGGATTTAACCAGACCTTAAGGTGTGATAGGTATGACACTTGTATGGTGGAACTCTTAGAAGGACCACATAGACGTATTGACTTGATTAAACCCATATCAAGCACTAAGGGTGTCTTGAGTAAGTGCTAGATCCCAATTAAATTTCTTTTTTTATATCTCTAATAATAAATAGGTAATTTTAATTTTTAACCGATGTGATACTTTACATACAACCTTGAGAAACCTATCATTGGTTGTGGTTTGTTCTCAATAACGACCTTAATATGATTACTTCACTTTCACCTAAAATTTATACCATGAAGCCTTGGTTTCCTATTATGTAATTCCTTGGCACTTATGAACTTTTTCTATAAACACCTTGATTTAAATGGATTAGATAAAGGGTGTAAGAGAATTGTGAAATCCCTATTTATAAGATAAATTGAGAAGTGTGTTTATGGAACCAAGGTGTTTTGTTATAATTTTAATTAAATACCCTGATAAAATGAACTACTTGATTAACTGGTTATCCTTATTAATAGCCCTGTGCTTGTTAAAATAATGAGACTAGTTATGGTAATAGTGAGTCCTTCCATAGGTAAGACTTGGATTCTAGTTTTGAATTCCAAGTGCGGACTTGATAGAGGCCCCACGATTCATTGATGTAATTGCCAAGGTATACACTCTTTTTGGACCCATTCAATTTCTTACTTTAGTGAATGAAATGACATGGAACAGTACTATAAAACTGGCCTTCAATAGTGCTGTTATTTATCTATGCAAAAAGAAAATGCTGACAAATGGAATATTTATTAGCACTAAAGAAAGTGTTGACACATTTAACCTTTTATCAGTGATTTTATTTTAGAACTAATAAAAAACATTTATCAGTGCTTTATTTTTAGGGCTGATAAAGGGTATACTTTATTAGCGCTTAACTTTTAGGGATGATAAAGGGTACACTTATTTAGTGCTTTCTATTTAGCATTAGTAGGTATTTCATTAATCATCACATTTTTAATGCTGATAAAATGAAATAATTAAATAAATAAATAATAAAAAGTGTGTTTATTACAAATTTTATTAACTAAATTATTCATAAAAATTAATTGATTGATTATAAATTATTAAATATTAAAAAATATATTAATTAGATAATTATGATAATTTATGTTATTAAATTTTATATATTATAGATATAAATTAATGTATATAAATTTGATTTATATATTAAAAAATATTTAGTATCATTACATTAAATAGTCATATATTTATTTAATAATGGTATATAATTGAAAATTAATATGAATTAAAAATATGGACTAATTTCATAGTACTTGACATATAATTGAATGTTTTTTGATTTTTCAATTTAATATAGATAAAATGAGGGTTATATTAATTTCACATATATATAATTAATGCATTTTTTATATACAGTATGCACATACACATAGAACTTATCAATTATTTTAATATTGTTAAAGTGTACATATATTCTTAATTTATTCAATTTCACTCATTTTTAACATATATTCATGCAATGAAAATTTGATATTCATTAATAATGTTAAACAAATATTAGTAATAAAATATTTATAAATATACATATTTATAAATGTACAGTAACTATATTTATATAATTATGTATTTATAATTATAAATAAATAAATATTTTTTAAAATGTATTTATATAATTATAAATAAATAATTATGTTAATTTCAATAATAATTAAATTTATAATAAATTTACATAAATAATTAATATATTCACTATATTCATATTTATATATATTTATTAAATATATATGTATAATTATATAAATATATATAATGATATAAGTAATATTATTTAAAAAATATTTCTATAATTACAAATAAATAATTATAACATTATAATAAATATATTTAAAAATGAATATATTTAATATATTTATATTTATATATATTTATTAAGTATTTATAAATTTTTACAATATTTTTATTTATATTTACAATTATAAATCATTTAACAACACTTTAATAATAATCACTCATAAAAGAATCATTATCAGCTATTTTTTCGCACTGATAAAGATGAGGATTTATCTGGGATTAACAAAGCAGTAATAAAATGAACATTTATTACTGCTCTAATTTTAGCGTTGTTTAATATTGGTTTTATCAGAACTATTTTAGCATAGATAATGATAGGTCTTTATCAACGCTAAAAAAGCCATGATAAATAGTCATTTTATTAGCGCTTATGTTATAAGCTCTCATAAAAGTTAATTTTTTAGTGTTTATTTGTATGTGCTGATAAAAGTGTCCCGACCTATTTTAAAAATCCTAACCATTTGAAAACATTTCATGATATATATTCTTTTCACAGAAGACACCCATTTTTGGCACTCCTCATCGGTGAATTGAAGGCTGAATCGCACAACTCAACTTCCTCTGAAAATCTAATCCATCATTCGAAGAGGGTCATAGATTTTCTTCAACCTAGCGAGGTAGGCCTTCCAATTTTATTTGCGTATTTTTTTTTGATTTCTTCTTCTATTATTTTATTATGATCTGTTGTTTATGATATGTTGTTTATGATCTTTTGTTTATTATTTGTTTATGATCCATTGTTTAGGGAATGATTTGTGGTCCTTTTTTTGTATTTAATATTGTTGTTTGATTGTTTGTTTATAAAAACTCATCAATTGGATGTTGATGAAAAAAGGACACTACATTTTGTTGTTATGATGTCTCTTGTAGCACTCATGCGCATGAAATTTTGGATATAGCATGACATCTCATTCACTACTTGCAATGTCACGACCCGTCCTCGGGGCCCGTGTTGTGACTACCCCAAGCCCGCCTTCCATAGGCCAGGGGCTGGCGACTAGCACCAAGGCGTAAATCCGGGTAAAAGTGAAGGCATTGCCTTTGTAAAGTAAACAAGCACCTCAGAGTAAGCAAGCAGGAAAAGTAAACACTAAGTAAAAACTGGTATAACAGTAAGTTCAGAAAAGTAAATGGGCCAGTATACAAACCCAAACTGAAAGTAAAGTACAACTCGAAAGGGAAAACAACAACTGAAAAGTAAAAGCCGCTACACCGAGCTGTCCACTGGAAATCCCACCTGAAGGGTGGGTACAGATAGCAACACTGCTCCTCGGGTCCCGCCGTCCGCTCCGAGTACGTCCCGCCCAGTGGTCCACCTCCAGGTACCGTCCTGATCTGCGAGACTCAACCACGATCAACGCTGTCCATCGTCTACAACCAACACAATGTAGTGTGGGCATAGCCCGTGTAGGGGTGAGTATAAGCTACTCAGTAGGGACCCCGAGACCCCCGAAGGTCTCCCAAAATCCGAAAAGGATAAACCACAAAGGAAAGATACAATCACGAAGTAACAACCGACACTGCTTAGGTATATGCCCATACATATACCTAAGTCATCAATTCCAATACGCTCCAACCTCCGAGCCCAAGTACAACCCAGTCCACACCGGAAAATATACGTATTCCACACAAGAAAGCAGAACGTAATCCACACCGGATAGCACAACACAATCCACACAGGAAAGCAAACAGGATTCATCTCACACAGGTATATTTCTTAGAAAGACGATATAGATGATCACTGATCCATCTAAGTCGTCGGACCCACAAAGGATTGATAGGAACTAACCCCCGCAAAGACCCACACAAGATCGGTAGGAAACTAACCCCCGCATAGACCCACACAAGATCGGACCCACACAGGATCTGTAGGGGCTGGCTCACACAGAACCGCTGAGCGCTGACCCACACAGGATCGGACCCACACAGGATCAGTAGCACTGATCCACATAGGATCGCTGAGTGATGTAGTCATCGTCGTCGAATCCACTGAGGATCTCTGCACAGTCGTCGTCGCAGTCACAGTAGTAGTCGCAGCCAGCACTAGGGTTCCCGCACACAGCAACCTCGTTCGGAAGGGTCCGCTCCACGAGCCGAGAGGCTGATACATCAACTGTCACATAGTCCAGAGTTTATGTATCCAAATGTTTCGTATCGTCAATAGGAACTCAACGCAACAGACGGCGCGTCAATCGGACACCCGGTCTGAGAGTTATTGGATTTTTCGTTCCAGGGGCCCGGTTGGTTTTTAAGGCAAAACCAACCCGACTGTACTCCACCTGTGTCCAAACCTCAGGAAGAGTATGCCAAAAGATCCGTCTCACTAAGAGGAACTCAACAATGTTGACAGCACGTCATTCGGACGTCCGTAGCTCAAGATATGAGTGTTTCCACTCTGAGGGCCTGGTTGGTTTCGTGTACGAACCAACCCGACTGAACTCAAAGTATTCTAAAACCTTGAGTGCGATATATCAAAACGACCGTCTCGTTCTAAGGATTGTGTCGCCGCTGACGGTGCGTCGATCAGAGGCATGTAGCCCATGTTATGGGCAATTGAACCCAAACGGTCCGAAAACGGGGGTTTCGGGCCCGGACCGACCCGGCCCGAGACCCCCCGGTTGGCCCGAACCGGGTCGGCCCGGCCCGGCCCGGTGCGGCCCATCCTAGCCTGGCAGACCGACTGGGCGCCGGTCCGGCTGGGGACAGCGCGCCCAGCGCGCTGTCTGGCTCACCCTTTGGCCGAGCCGTTTCTGCAAGGGGGGGGGGGGGCGCCTGCCCCGCTGTGTAACCACCCCCCCCCCCCCAAATTTATGGGGGGCCATTTGAACCGGCCGGGGGAATTTAATTCCCTCGGCCCCTCCCCTTCCGGCCGGCCCGACCTGGCCGGCCGGTTCCGGCTCCACGGGACCGGCGGTGGCCAGTCCCCTTCCAGCTCCATCACCGGCGGCCCGGTCCGGCCGCCGGTCACCTTCCTCCACCGCGGACCGGAACCGGCCGCGTCCCTTGTCGTCCGGCGCGATGTGACGGCACCGCGCCCCTCCGTCGCGGCCCCACTCCGGCCGCGGCGCCTTAGATTTCCTTCGACGGGGCGCGACGGCGTCGCGTTCTTAAACTTCTTTCCACGGCGCGGCGTGATGGCGTCGCGTAATACTTGTCGTGTGATTACTGCGTGGTGCGACGACACCATGCCATTCCGTTCCATCCACAAAGAATCAAACATGAACATAGGAGGGGGTTCGGCCGTGTTTGTGCGGTTCGGCCCCCCTCTCGTTAAATGATAACATCTAGTCGAAATTCCACGATGATCGATAAACTATAATCATGAACGGAAATAATTTAATAAAATAATAATAATCCCCTACCTCGGTTCAGGAACGGTGCACGTCAATCAAACCGCAGAAGACGAGCGTCGCAGAGGTCGGGCGTCGTGGAAAACGAACGTCGATTCTGCTGTCGTCGAGGTGCGTATGAAGAGGAAACATCGTTGGAAGCAGACGTCGCGTTCTTCGGTAGAGGTGTTCTTCGTTGAAGAACGGTGTTCTTTGCGTTCTTCGTCGAGGTTGAAGAAGAAGAAGACTCCACGCTTCCCAATCCTCTCAAGGTTGAAAAATTCTAACAATAATAAAATAAGACCAAGTCTTATTTTATTAACACAACTTAACCATTTGAATTTCAAGAGTTTGAAATTAAGTAACTCACTTAATTAATTATAACAAGTTGTCAAAAATTAATGAAAGTGAGTTAATGGGGAGTTAGGAATGTGAGGGGTTAAGAGGGGTTAGGGAGTTAGGAAAATTGGAAAAGGTGGGGGGTTCGTGTGGGCCCCACCCTTTTAATTATCCACACATGGGAAGTTGGGTGGATGAGGGCCCCACCACCAACTTCCCATGGGAGAAATTAACCACCTTGAAAAAGAAATAAAATTGATTCAACAATTTTATTTACTTTTTAATTAAACCCAAATAATTAACTTCTTCTCCCGCACAAACGCAACTATGGTAATGGTTCCCTTAATCGATTACCGGCGTTGCGAGTTCATCGGTGCCCTTGAAATTCGATTCCGGGTACAGGTTCAAAAGTTATAAATTCCCACTCGTTCATTCACTGAGCGTACCCGAGCCTAACTTCGGAAAATTGATTCTGGGCACACCGGGCCTCGGAATCAGGTGCCGTCAGAAACCGCGTTCTTGTAAAATTCCAAAGAAAATTAAGAAAAAATTTCCGTTGAATTTTACAGGTCTTCACATTACTCCCACCTCAGGGCTTTACATCCTCGTAAAGATACATCAATACTAGGGAAACAAATGAGGGTACTGAGCACGCATCTGAGCCTCCCGCTCCCAAGTGCTCTCCTGGAGGTTCCTGTGCTGCCATCAAATGCGCACTAGAGGAATAGACCGTCCACGTAGGACCCGCTCCTGTCGATCCTCGATCTCCACCGGGACCTCCGTAAAAGTCTCCCCATCGTCCAAGTCAAGCTCCCCATGGTCAATGATGTGCGTCGGGTCGTGCACGTATATCCTCAGTTGAGATACGTGGAAGACATCGTGCACCCGGTCTAACTGAGGTGGTAGAGCCAGACGATAAGCCACCTCGCCAATCCTGCTGAGGACCTGGAATGGTCTGATGAAGCGCGGAGATAACATTCTACCTCGTCCAAATCTCCGTAAACCACGTGGAGGTGAGATACGCATGAATGACGTGGTCTCCATCCTCGAACTCTAGTGGCCTCTGCCTCCTGTCAGCGTATGACTTCTTCCGGCTCTGAGCTGTCCTCATCCGCTCCTGGATGACCTGGACCTTCTCTATCATGGCCTGGACCATCTCTGGTCCCACAAGTGCTGACTCCCCAGGGTCTGTCCAGTACAAAGGAGATCTGCAAGGTCGGTCGTACAACGCCTCATACGGTGCCATTCCGATGGTGGAGTGGTTGATGTTGTTGTACGCAAACTCCAACAAGGGTAGGTGGTTCTCCCAGCTATGACCAAAGTCGAGGACACATGCGCGGAGCATCTCCTCGAGGGTCTGAATGGTCCTCTCCGTCTGACCATCCATCTAAGGGTGAAAGGCTGTGCTCAGACGTAGCTGCGTCCCGAACGCCTCCTGCAATCCCTTCTATAGCTCGGAAGTAAAATGAGTGTCTCGATCGGAGATGATAGATGATGACACACCGTGAAGCCGCACAATCTCTTGAATGTAAAGTCGTCCCAAGATCTCCACTGAGCCCTTCTCTCTGATGGGTAAGAAGTGTGCCGACTTGGTGAGTTGGTCGACCATCACCCAAATGGAGTCGTGACCTCTGGAAGTACGTGGAAGTCCAGTCACGAAGTCCATAGATATGTCGTCCCACTTCCACTCTAGAACCTCCAAGAGCTGTACCAAGCCTTCTAGTACCTGGTGCTCAGCCTTCACCTGCTGGCAGGTGAGGCATCGAGAAACGAACTCTGCCACAACCTTCTTCATGCCCGTCCACCAGTGCTGTCGTCTGAGATCCTGGAACATCTTCACCACTCCAGGATGTACCACAAAAGGAGAAGTGTGAAACTCTCTAAGTACCTCCTCCTGTAAAGCGACTGGTACCATGGTACGTCCTTTGAAAAGGCTGTCGTGCTCTGCTCCAAAGGAGAAACCATCAGGTTCATGTCCTGAGGATATCTGTGCACACCGCGTCTCATAGTCAGCATCCCCACGCTGTGCCTCTTTGACCTACTGTAGTAGTGGAGGAGTGACTGTGAGAGACTAAAGGAAGGCTGCTCCATCTCTATCCATGAAGGTTATCTGCAAAGCGGCTAGCTGCTCTGTCGCCTCCTCAAGTAGCTGAATGCTCGTCCTCCTGCTGAGGGCATCGGCTACCACGTTCCCCTTCCCAGAAGTATAGACTATCTCAAAGTCATAGTCCTGGAGGAACTCAAGCCATCGTCGCTATCTCAGATTCAGATCCTTCTGAGAGAATATGTATCTAAGACTCTGATGGTCAAAAAAGACTGTAAAACACTCGCCCATCAGAGAGTGTCGCCATGTCTTCAGAGCGAAGACCACTGCTGCTAACTCCAGGTCATGGGTAGCGTAGTTCTGCTCATGCGGCCTCAACTGACATGATCCATAGGCGATCACTGCCCTCTCCTGCATCAGGACACATCTAAGTCCGGTCCCTGATGCATCGCAGTAAACTACGTACCCTAATCCCTCCTCATGCAACCTCAAGATAGGTGCGCTGGTCAATCTCTGTCTCAGCTCCTGGAAGCTCTGCTGACATATTTCTATCCACACAAAGGGTTTCCCCTTCTTCATAAAATATGAGAGTGGTGCCGCAACTCTAGAGAAGTCTGGCACAAATCTCCGGTAGTATCCAGCTAGTCCCAAGAAACTTCACACCTCTGTCACGCTCCTGGGTGGATCCCAAGCTAACACTGCCTCGATCTTCACAGGATCCACTACAACTCCTGCCTTAGAGGTGACGTGTCCCAAGAAGTGGACCTCACGTATCCAGAACTGACACTTCGAGAGCTTACTATAAAGCTGGTGCTCTCAGAGTGTGTCTACCACAACCCGTAGGTGGTAGGCATGCTCCTCCTCAGTCGTCGAGTAAATCAGAATGTCATCGATGAAGACCACGACAAAACGATCGAGGTATGGCTGAAAGATCCTGTTCATGAGGGCCATGAACACTGCTGGAGCATTGGTTACGCCGAAGGGAATAACCAAGAACTCATAGTGGCCATACCAACATCTGAAGGCCGTCTTCTGTACGTCCTCGTCTCGAACTCTGAGCTGATGATAGCCTGACCTGAGGTCTATCTTTGAGAACCACCGTTCTCCCTTGAGCTAATCAAAGAGGTCATCAATCCATTGTAGCGGATACTTGTTCCTCACTGTCACCTGGTTCAGGCGACGATAGTCGACACAACGTCGCAAGCTCCCGTTCGCCTTCTTGGCGAACAATATCGGGGAAGCCCAGGGTGAAATACTGGGTCGGATGAACCCCTTGCCCTGCAAGTCCTCCAACTGTAACCGTAGCTCTCGAAGCTCGGCGGGGGCCATCCGATATACTGGGGTCGATATCGGAGCTGTCTCGGGGTACATGTCAGTATAAAAGTCTACCTATCTGCGAGGAGGTAGCCCTGGAACGTCGTCGGGGAAAACGTCTGCAAACTGATCCACCACTGCAGGAAAACCAGGACTCTGCATGTTAACTACTCCTAGGATGAGGCTACCCAACTAATGAGTGATTGGATTTCCTCTCCTCTGCGGAAGTCCATCCTGTGCTGCAAAGGCTCCCTTCTCGCTGGTGAAGGTGAACCTTCTCCTGTCGGTGCGTACACATCGCACCTTG
Organism: Viscum album; assembly: GCA_963277665.1. Lineage (NCBI taxonomy): Eukaryota > Viridiplantae > Streptophyta > Magnoliopsida > Santalales > Viscaceae > Viscum > Viscum album. The sequence continues at coordinate 749,009 of CAUJRU010000342.1, forward strand.
TGCCTAAAACAGTCAATCTGTGCATGGACTGTAGATAAAAAATCCATGCCTAAGATGACGTCGTAAGGCCTTGACGCCGCTACAAGAAGATCCCAGCCAAAGCTCTCGCCTCCTAGTGTAAGCTCACACTGCCGACACCAGTGTGTAATCATCGAGTCTGCTCCCGTAGGAGTCTCTAGCCGTAAGGATCGAGCCAACGGATCTGTCGGAATCTCCGAGCTCCGAACAAGGGCAGCGGATATGAAAGTGTGACTCGCTCGTGTTTCTATAAGTACTGTAGCAAGGGTGTAATAGACACAGATAGTACCTCAAATCATATCTGGTGTGCCATGGTCGTAGGCCTCCGCTGCCTGGAGTTGTGCCTGTCTCTGCCCGCCAGCTCCCTGTGGTTGGGGCGGACCTCCTGGTGGTGGTGGTGGTAGAGCCTCAAAGCGTCACCCACCACCTGCTGCTTGGCCAGCTCCTCTGCCTCGTCAGCCTCCTCCCTGCGGACCGCCACTGTTGACCCTCTGCCTCTACCTTGGTGGTCCCTCAACCGTCTGCTTCTCCTCGGCACGGCGGGTCGGTAAGTCACGAGCCATGTGGCCCTGCCCACCGCACGAGTAACACGGTCTGCCTCTCGAAAGACTGGCTCCGCGCTGTGTGCCCCGCACTGCTGAGCCAGTGTCCTGAGGTTGTCTGCCTAAGGGTATGGTATGCCTGGACCCATGAGTCATCCGTCGACTGCCTGCTGCGGAAGACTCTGCTACGTGCCACCCTGTGGTGGGTCTCGGCACTGGTGTAGACTCAGCAAGAATTCTCTCGATCAAAAGGGCCCGCTCCAGTACTCCTGTCTGAGTCGGAATGCTGAGGGATATCAGAGATGCCCTGATCTCGTGTCTCAAACCCTGCTCAAAGGTCCGGGCCCGGAAGAATGGGTCCCGTACCATGTCGGTCGAGTAGCGCGAGAGATCGGTAAATCTCATCGAGTACATGGCGACCGTCATGCTGCCCTGCCGCAGCTGAAGAAGCTCCTGAATGCGCACCACACGAAGGGTGGCTGGGACAAACTCTGAGCGGAAGAGGCTCTCAAAGTCTGTCCAGAGTAGAGATGCCTCATCGTGCACCTGGAGCATCAACCTCCACCATCGGCCCGCTACTGCGTGCAGTAGGCTTGCAGCGAGGATCACCATGAGGTATGCTGGTGTCCTCACTAGCCTAAAAACTCGTACGACTGCCTCCAGCCAGTCCTCGGCTGCCTGGGGGTCCATCTCCCCACGGAACCTGGGTGCTCGCTTGTGCTGTAACTCATGCAGTTTGCTGAGGCGACGTACATCGTCAGCGGCTGGTGCTGGAAGTATCAGGGGCTCGGCGGGTAGAGCTACCGCCGATGCCACTACTGAAAAAGGGCCCTGCACTGAGGCCTCGTCGCTCGGTGGGCTGTCGTCATGCTCGACTCTCGGAACCCTAGATGGCTGCCATCGTGGGGCCATCCTAAAAAGGAAACAGGTGCGCCATGGTCAGAACAATATACCTGGTGATCTAATACAAAGTAATCACAAAGAAAGCTTGAAACACACACACAATCAGTGTTTTCGTGCATCAAGTCAGAAATCAGAAGTCAGGGTCCTCGTGTACGGATACGTCGGTCGCCACACCAACACTGGACTCCCTGGACTGATTACCACACTCAATACGCTAAACATTATTGGTTCACATAGAAAAGATCAGAGTTCGCGGTAGAACCGAACTCCTCTGATTCCAAATTGTCACGACCCGTCCTCGGGGCCCGTGCCGTGACTACCCCAAGCCCGCCTTCCATAGGCCAGGGGATGGCGACTAGCACCAAGGCGTAAATCCCGGTAAAAGGGAAGGCATTGCCTTTGTGAAGTAAACAAGCACCTCTGAGTAAGCAAGCGGAAAAAGTAAACACTAAGTAAAAACTGGTACAACAATAAGTGCGGAAAAGTAAATGGGCCAGTATTCAAACCAAATTGAAAGTAAAGTACAACTCGAAAGGGAAAACAACAGCTGAAAAGTAAAAGCCGCTACACAGAGCTGTCCACTGGAAATCCCACCTGAAGGGTGGGTACAGATAGCTCCACTGCTCCTCGGGTCCCGCCGTCCGCTCCGAGTACATCCCGCCCAGTGGTCCACCTCCAGGTACCGTCCTGCTCTGCAAGCCGCAACCACGATCAACGCTGTCCGTCGTATGCAACCAACACAACGTAGTGCGGGCATAGCCCGTGCAGGGGTGAGTATAAGCTACTCGGTAGGGACCCCGAGACCCCCGAAGGTATCCCAAAATCCGCAAAGGATAAACCACAAAGGAAAGATACAATCACAAAGTAACAACCGACACTGCTTAGGTATATTCCCATACATATACCTAAGTCATCAATTCTAATACGCTCCAACCTCCGAGCCCATGTACAACCCAGTCCACATAGGAAAGTATACGTATTACACACAGGAAAGCAAAACGTAATCCACACAGGATAGCACAACACAATCCACACAGGAAAACAAACAGGATTCAGCTCACACAGGTATACTTCTTCGAAAGACGATAGAGATGATCACTGATCCATCTAAGTCATCGGACCCACAAAGGATCGATAGGTACTAACCCCCGCAAAGACCCACACAGGATCGGTAGGAAACTAACCCCCGCATAGACCCACACAGGATCGGACCCACACATGATCTGTAGGCGCTGGCTCACACAGAACCGCTGAGCACTGACCCACACAGGATCGGACCCATACAGGATCGGTAACACTGATCCACATAGGATCGCTGAGTGCTGTAGTCGTCGTCATCGAATCCACTGAGGATCTCTGCACAGTCGTCGTCGTAGTCAAAGTAGCAGTGGCAGCCAGCACTAGGGTTCCCGCACACAGCAAGCTCGTTCGGAAGGGTCCACTCCACGAGCCGAGAGGCTGATACATCAACTGTCACATAGTCCAGAGTTGATGTATCCAAAAGTTCCGCATCGTCAACAGGAACTCAACGCAACAGACGACGCGTCAATCAGACGCCCGGTCTGAGAGTTATTGGCCTTTTCGTTCCAGGGGCCCGGTTGGTTTTTAAGGCAAAACCAACCCGACCGTACTCCACCTGCATCCAAACCTCGGGCGGAGTATTCCAAAAGATCCGTCTCACTATGAAAAACTCAACAAAGTTGACAGCATGTCATTCGGACATCCATAGCTCAAGATATGAGTGTTTCCGCTCCGAGGGCCCGGTTGGTTTCGTGTACGAACCAACCCGGCCGAACTCAAAGTATTCTGAAACCTTGAGTGCGATAAATCGAAACGGCCGTCTCGTTCTAAGGATCGTGTCGTCGCTGACGGCGCGTCGATCGGAGTTCCGTATCCCGAGTTGTGGGCAATTGAACCCAAACAGTCCGAAAACGGGGGTTTTGGGCCTGGACCGACCCGGCCAGAAACCCCCCCGGTTGGCCTGAACCGGGTCGACCCGCCCCGGACCGGGGCGGCCGCGCCCGGCACGGCCCGGCCCCACGCGGCCCAGCCTGGCGCCGGTCCGGCTGGGGACAGCGCGCCCAGCGCGCTGTCTGGCTCGGCCATTGGCCGAGCCTTTTCGGCAGGGGGGGGGGGGGCGCATGCCCCCCTGTGTAACCGCAGCCCCCCCCCCCAAATTTATGGGGGGCCATTTGAACCGGCAGGGATAATTTAATTCCCCCGGCCCCTCCCCTTCCGGCCGGCCCGACTTGGCCAGCCGGTTCAGGCTCAACGGGACCGACGGTGGCCGGTCCCCTTCTAGCTCCATCACCGGCGGCCCAGTCCGGCCGCCGGTCACCTTGCTCCGCCGCGGCCCGGAACCGACTGCGGCCCTTGTCGTCCGGCACGGTGCGACGGTACCAGGCTCCTCCGCTGCGGCCCCGCTCCGGCCGTGATGCCTTCGATTTCCTTCGAGGCGGCGCGACAGCGTCGTGTTCTTAAACTTCTTTCCACGGTGCGGTGCGACGACATCGCGTAATACTTGCCATGTGATTCCCGCGTGGTGCGACGACACCATGCCATTCCGTTCCATCCACAAAGAATCAAAAATGAACATAGGAGGGGGGTTCGGCCGTGTTTGTGCGGTCCGGCCCCCCTCTCGTTAAATGATAACCTCTAGTCGAAAGTCCACGATGATCGATAAACTAGAATCATGAACGGAAATAATTTAATAAAATAATAATAATCCCCTACCTCGGTTTAGGAACGGTGCACGTCAATCGAACAGCAGAAGACGAGCGTCGCGGAGGTCGGGCATCGCGGAAATTGAACGTTGATTCCGTTGTCGTCGAGGTGTGTACGAAGAGAAAACGTCGTTGGAAGAAGACATCGTGTTCTTCGGTGGAGGTGTTCTTCATTGAAGAATGGTGTTCTTCGCATTCTTCATCGAGGTTGAAGAAGAAGAAGACTCCACGCTTCCCAATCCTCTTAAGGTTGCAAAATTCTAACAATAATAAAATAAGACCAAGTCTTATTTTATTAACACAACCTAACCATTTGAATTTCATGAATTTGAAATTATGTAACTAACATAATTAATTATAACAATTTGTCAAAAATTATTGAAAGTGAGTTAATGGGGAGTTAGTAATGTGAGGGGTTAAGAGGGGTTAGGGAGTTAGGAAAATTGAAAAAGGTGGGGGGTTAGTGTGGGCCCCACCCTTTTAATTATCCACACATGGGAAGTTGGGTGGATGTGGGCCCCACCACCAACTTCCCATGGGAGAAATTAACCACCTTGAAAAAGAAATAAAATTGATTCAACAATTTTATTTAATTTTTAATTAAACCCCAATAATTAACTTCTTCTCCCGCACAAACGCAACTACGGTAAAGGTTCCCTTAAGCGATTACCAGCGTTTCGAGTTCATCGGTGCCCTTGAAATTCGATTCCGGGTACCGGTTCAAAAGTTAGTAATTCCTGGTCGTTCGTTCACTGAACGTACCTGAGCCAAACTTCGTAAAATTGATTCCGGGCACACCGGGCCTCAGAATCAGGTGCCGTCAGAAACCACATTCTTGTAAAATTCCAAATAAAATTAAGAAAAAATTTCCCTTGAATTTTACTGGTCTTCACATGCAATTCCTGTGATCCTATCAAAAAATCCAATGGAGGGTTTAATATATCTTTCTATATCATCTGGGCCACTTATTTTTTATCTGTTGTCATTGTTCCAATGATACTTACATCAAATGATACTCCTCATTTGTTGATCAGGGTGGGGGATAGATAAAGGGAATTTTTATCCTTGTGAACCTATTGTTTATCTTTTGTGTACATATGCAGGAAGTTAAGGACCATTCTTTGCGTCAACTTAATTTTGAATAATGATGGCTAATTCTCTTCTTTTGAAGCTTCCAGCACTGTTGATCTTCACATGTTTTTTTATTTAAACTCATTATTGGTGAAAGAAAATTATACCTCATGCACCCTTATTGTGTTATTTTTTTTATAATTTTAGGGGGTGTGGGTTGGGAAACCAACTCATTCTCAATCTTCCTCAAAACAATTCACTACAAGGAATCATCAATTACAACTTCATAGTATGTCTTAACAAGAATATTAATCTTTTGAGGAAATTTTCATCTTTGGATCCCCTATTAAAACCTCTTTCCACCTAGTTATCATCTATAACCATACCATGAAATATATTTCACAATGTAATATACTTTTCATTGAGTTCATGTAGGTTCCCTACTTCTATTCTAGTGAAATATTACCTGATACATCTTCTAGAGACACAATTAATAGGGAAATAATTATTTGAATAATATCTATAACTTCATTAGTATAATTGGTAAAATTATTTTATAAATATTCCTTTAACTTCAAAATAGATAATATATTCTAAATAATTAAGGGAAAACTAGAAAAATACCCCTACAATACAAAATAAAATCACATGTATTTTTACCTTCTTATATAGATCATCTAGTTATCATTGATTCTCATACGGGTCATCTTGAGTGTATTTAAAACATATCCACTATTTTAAATTTTACTGAGAACATCCACATCTATATTTATGAACCCAATAGTATGCATATGAACCGAAAATTGATGCATTCTAATCTTTGTCCAATGAATATGAAGTTGGAGTTAAAGAATTCATCAATTTTGAACGAGAGCATGCAGATGAACATTCTTCAATCCTCTTCCTGTATTTGAGTTGTTGTTATTCAAGACAAATTAGTCCACAATATTTGGAAGAACAATTGATTTATCACAGAATAGACCAAAGATTAAAATTTAGGACTAAGCACGGGGGAAATGAATTTGGATAGAAATTGGGATGATACTATAGTTTATGAATCATTTTATATGAATACCTTTCTAAATGATGATGGATATTGCATGGAAGAAATGAAAATTGAAATTCAAGATGACCATTGTGGTTGTCCAAAGTTGTTTGAGGAGTTAAATACATGTTCTATGAAACCATTTGTATACATGTTTACTAAATACACAACATTGTCAGCTGTATTGATGTCATATAATGTGAAAGCTGGTAACAAATAGAGAGACACCAACTTTACAGAAATATCATGCCTTCTGAAAGACTTTCTACGAGAAGAAAATGAACTACAATGCTAAAAATATGATGCTAAATTAATGTTATGTTCAATTGGAATGATCTATAAAAAATACATGCTTGTACAAATGATCAAATATTTTTTTCTCTGGGACCATGAATCCCTCATAAAATTCCCTATGGGTGGTGAAGATCGATACAAGAAAAATTAATCAAGTCCTTCAAAATATGTATGGTACATTCTTATCATTCCATTATTTAGAAGACTATAGGGATGCCAGAAAACTAAATGATAATTAATATGTCATGCAGATACAAGAATTTAATATGGGAGGCTATGACATCTATGACATTATCCTTAGTGGAAGAAAATTGATTTTGAGTTTCCTAAATTTGGAGATATGCCAAGATACATTTATCTTGTGTTATCTAAAGATAGAATAAATCCTTTTGGTGTATAGAGTAGTACTCACAATATATGTCCCATAATGTTGGTAAATTATAACTTACCTCCATGGTTATTCATGAAGGGAAAATATATTAGGTTTTATCTATATATATCTAGACCAAAGCAACATGGTAATGGTATTGACGTCTATTTGGATCCATCGATCGAAGATCTGAAATTGATGTGGGATATAAATGTTTTAAGGTATGTTTCTCATAGAAGTGAAGAATTTTCATTGAGGACCATGATGTAAGGAATGATAAATGACTCCCCCTTTTATGGAAACTTTTCCAGCCATAACATTAATGGCATGTCAGGGTGTCCCATTTGTGAAAAATCCACATACTCAGTTTGGTTGAAACATTCCTCAACGATTATTTTAGTACATGGAAATTTTTTACCTAGACGGCATAAATACTAATCATGCACAAAAACATTTGATGGGAATACTGAGAAAGGTACAACACCATTTCTAGGAATAGGTAATAAACTATACAAAAACGTAAAAAATATTGACTATGTTTTCGGAAAACCATTTTTGAAAGAAATTACAAAATCTGGTTGAAAGAAGAAATCAATTTTCTTTGAATTGCCATACTGGTAATATTTGTATGTCAAATATTTTCTTGATGTCATTCATTTAGAAAAAAAATGTATTTGATAGTGTAATAGGCATGTTTCTAAATGTTCTCAGAAAAATGGAAGATGGAATGAAGGCTATGTTGGACATGATTGAAATTGGGATAAGGGAAGAGTTGGCACCGATTAAGGGAAAATGGTGGAATTTTCTTCCTTCAGAATCTTATAATATATCTAGATAGGAAAAATTACAATTTTTCATTTTCCTTATGATTGTAAAAGTTCCACAATGGTATTCATAAAATATCAAGAATGTTGTGTCAATGACTAATTTGAAGTTATCGGGACTTAAATCACACGACTATCATGTTTTAATGCATGATTTAAGGAATATTACTTTCTGTTTCATTCTACCTCAAAATGTATGACATACATTAACCATATTCTGCTTCTTTTTCAAATCCATATGCAGTAATGTTTTAGACCTGGCAATGTTTTCCATCATGAATAAGGATATTTCAATCGTATTATGTGAATTATAAATATTCTTCCCATCATCATTATTTGATTTAATAGCCCACCTAATTATTTACTTGGTCAGAGAGGTTCAACTATGTGGTCATATCCATTACAGATGGATATACCCTATTGAACAGTATATGAGGTTTTTGAAAGGGTATGTCAAGAATTGAAGTCATCTAGAAGTTAGTATTGAAAAATGATATATTGTTAAAGAATCTATTGAATTATATACCAATCACCTATCATATGTTGAAAGCATTGATCTACTAATGCCTCATCATAGAGAACATATTTTGGGAAAAGGGATTTATATAAGAGATGTTGTTATAATTACCTTGATAAAGTTGGAGGCAGAACATATTTACATATTACATAATAATGTAGATGTTGATCCATACATTGAATCCCACAAAGAAATTCTTAGAGATTTGAATTCACTAAGGGATGAAATATGGATATCAGAAACAAGTAATCAAAAATTTATAGGAATGTTAAATGATCAAATTTATAAGGAGTTATCCAAAAATGTGAATTCATTTCCTAAACAACTTCAATGGCTAGCTAGAGGACCAAATGAAAATTTTATATCTTACAATAGGTTTGTAATAAATGGTTATATATTCTATACAAAAGAACATGATGACCTCAGTATGATGCAAAACAGTGGTGTTACTATTTTCGATAAAGTTTTGCATATATCTAGTACCAAGGATAGAAATCTATTTTATACAAATATGTCATATTTTGGCATTATAAAACAGATATACGAGTTGTATTATACAACATTTCATGTTCCGCTTTTTGGTTTCAAGTGGCTTGACAATATCAATTGAGTGAATGATGATGAAATGGGCTTTGTGAGGATGAATTTCATATAGAATGGGAAAGAGATGAGGCATTCATAATTTCATCACAAGAAGTGCATGTATTTTATGTCTCTGATCTAACAATTAAGAATTCGTTGATTGTCCTGATGGTGACTAAACCAAATTTTGAGTCAGATGAAAATTCAATCAATGATGACCCTATCATTGGGACATCACAATCAATTCATGTTGGTACCAATGTATACAATGTCTTATAAATTATAGGGGGCCATAAAGAGGGGATATGGATTCTCAAAAGAGGAACCAAATAAGTGAAAAAATTTAAAAATAAATAAATAGAGTTCGATGAGAAGGTAAAAGTGTTTTTTAATATATTATGTTTTCCTTCATAATATTATATGTTATCCACTGCATTAACATAATCTAAATTAAATGTTTGACTACTCATGTAGAAAATGACTTCTACATATGATGATGTTACCTATATCTCGTAAGAACAAACTATAATGAAGGAACATTGATGTTTTTGAATGTATATATTAATTTATATTTATGTAATTTTATAAACTAATGTTTAAAATGACTAAAATATAGTATTTTTCTTTTATTTATCTTGTAAATTTATATCATTTAAATTTTGTATTGGGACATGTTTTTTTTATATTTGGTGTGTTTATGGTGTGTTTCCATTGTGTTTTTGGTGTTTTTCTGGTGGGTTTCTGGTGCTGCGGTGTGCTGTAACAGCACACTGCAGTGGTGCAGGAGTGTTTTGTTACAGCACACTACAGCATGGCCCTTTTTCAGATTTTTTCACACTACAAAAAAAACTAATAAATTATAAGGTGATTTTTTTAGTTTAGAAGGGGTTATAACTCCTTCTAAACACTTTATATACAATTAACCAAAATCGTCGCTAAAGTGCCTGCCTACTCCAATTAGAGGTAGTTTTGGATAAGCGCTCGTAAAATGGTTCTGTGTTTAGCGGCGGTTAGATTAGAGGGGGTTTTAAAACCCCAAAATCTCACCCAATGTTTACCCTAAATAGGTCAATTAGAGGTGGTTCTATCCACCCATAATTTAGGGATTCAATTAGGGGCAGTCAGAATTGCCTCTAATTGAGCCCCTAAATTCAATTGTATGGACGGTTATATAACCACCCTAATATAGTCTTTCCTTTTTTATTGGACACCCCATGATCCCCACATGACACTCCCCTCACACTCCCTCCCCCCACCCCACACCCCCGGACACCCAAACAGGCCCCCTGACACCCAGGACATGCCCCCCAAGACTCCCCTCACACACCACCTCACACACCTAGACACGCCGCCCAGACCACCCCCCCTGACGCTCCCCCCCAAACACTCAGACACGCCCTTAACTCCCCTCACATGTTCTCCCTGATTCCCAACCTCATGTGTGCGCCAGCTATGGCCTGGAAAGACTGAAAAAACCAATGTATAGAGGACTCGAACCCTATACCGGCCCCGCATATGCGGTCAGCTTAACCAACCATCCTATTTCGCATTTTTTATAATATAGACAATATTTTATATTTCTTTACATATTTCTGGGTTTATATACTTATTTACAAAAATATTATATATATATAATTATATTTGTGTATATAAATATAAATAATATTATATATTTCTGTATATATAATATATTTGTGTATAATATTTATATATAATATATATAAATAATTATATTTACATGTATAAATATATATTTACACATTTATATTTGTGTGTGTGTCTATTTATGTATTTATATAATATTTATAGATGTAATATAATTATAATATATATATATATATATTCAATTATTTTATAAACTTTTGTGTGTGTGTGTGTCTGTAAAAATATTATTATTAATTATTAATTATTTTTATTATTATAAAATATATTTTTTAAACTATAACAATTATATTTTGGTTTTATAAATATAATAAATTTATATATTTTATGACTTATATTACATATATATATTATTATATAAATATATAATATAAATTTATGTATGTAATTATATACATTTATATTATATAATGTACACACATATATACACACACAAAAATAAATAAATTCATATAATTAGAAATATAAAATATAATTAAATGATATATATATATATATTTACTAAATTAATTTATAATTAATATGGTATACTAAAATATATATAACATTACTATATAATATATATAAATTTATATATAATAAAATATTTTTAATATAATATAATATATAATATAATATAATCTATATATATATATATTATATTTTGTCTATATTATATAAATTTGTATGTATAATATAATATAAATGTATTTATACATAAATATTCAATAAAAATGCATTTAATATAATATATGTATATTATAAATCATAATATAAATGAATTTATTTATAAAACCATATATAAGTTTTTTTATTTTAATAAGTATATTTATAATTACATTTATTTTATGTATACCAATATTTATATATGTATATTTTTTGATGTATTATTTTTTTAATGTCTTTATATATATGTGTGTGTGCGTGTAATGAATTCAAATACATTTATATAATGTGCTTATGTAATATATATATACACACACACATGCATGCACATGCACATATATATATTATAAAATTTGAATTTGTTTTAGATTTGTTTTAAAAAATAAATAAAAATTAAGTTTTGTTAAAAACCCTTCTAGTTAAATCGATTAGTGGTGGTTTATGAACCCCCTATAATTTCTTAAATTAGTGGGGGTTGACATTCCCCTCTAATGTCAAAGATTAGAGGGGGTTCACAACCCCCTCTAATGACATATATTATAGGGGGTTCACAACCCCCTATAATGTCTTAAACTAGAGGGGGTTCACAACCCACACTAATGTCTTAAATTTGAGGGGGTTCAAAATACCCTATACTTTCTAGAATTAGAATAGGTTTGAAACCCCCTATAATTAATTAAATTAGAGGGGGTTCACAATCCCCTCTTATTTATTTAATTAGATGGGGTTCAAAACCCCCTCTAATTTCTTGAATTAGATGTGGTTTACACCCCCCTCTAATCTAAGGGATTAGCCATGGTTCATAAACCCCTAAAATTTCGTATATTATAGGCCATTCCCAATTCTCTCTAATGTCATACATTATCAGAGGTTCAAACACCCTAATATCAAGACATATATATATATATATATATATATATATATATATATTGTGCCTCTAAAAACCAACAAAACATATAGAACCACTAATTATTAAATTGGTGACGACTCGGGCATATGGGGACAGAATGACAATGTTTGGTTATGGGGATTTGGACCATTTTAATGTGGGGTTTAGGGCAATGAATAATGGTCTAGAGGCCATGATGTGTGGGTACTAGGGCCAAAAATATTGTGATCTCATATCAGCGTCATTAATCCTTCAAGTGATTTTGTGATTTTGTTATATTTTTAATTATATATAATATATTTTTTAATAATTTTGTTAATATAATATTATTTTAGGGAACCTTCTATTTTAAATAAGGTGAATTATTATCCTCCACAACTAACTCCACAATAGAGGTACACCCTGAATATTCAAGAGTAGCTGGATCCCCTACCATAACACTTGTGCAACCATCTTGCACTACCTCGTATCCTTAATGAGCTTTTGTGGATTCCATTTTTGGTTTATCCACCTCTTTGTCACTACTCCTTTTGGGATTTAATGATAAATTTCATGTGATAATGTACACCATACCACCAAGAATATACTGATCCTCAAGAGAATCAATAGGGACTTCTCCAATGTCAATTAATAATTAAATTATTAAAGATCAATTATATCATTAATTATATTATTAATTATTTTATTAATTACTAATTACTATTTATATAAATTATATTAGTAAATATTAATAATATTTTTAATAATACATGCACGGTCCTATTCAACTGGAACGGGAATTGTGCATCTCAACGGCGGGATGGAGGCCTGGCGGTTTGTGGGTTGGCAGGAGGCAGTGGGGGTATTGTGGTCGACAGGACAACGTGAGTTGATGGTGAGATAGGGGGTTGGCGGGCTAGCGAGAGAGTTCACCAGGATGACATTGAGGGTAGTGTCATAGATGCAAGGAGGTAGAGGATGAGGCTTGACCCACAAGGGTGGCTTGGTGCATGCATGTTTTGATTTCTTGAAATCTTTTCTACTTATACTAAATAATTATATATTATATATTATATATTATTACTAATAATTTTATAATGAGGCCTCTTATAAAATAGAATTACCCTATAAAATGGAGTGTTGAGTGAGGGGTTTAACTGTTTTTTGGAATTAATAAAATAATGGTAATTCCTGATAAAAAAGTGACATTTTAAACAACTTTTTAGATTTTGTTATATATATACGAAAACAAAACAAAATGAAAATAATTTTTATTAAATATAAAAAATATTTAATATAATGAATGTATGTATATATAGTATTTTAAATATTGATTATGTGTATAAAAGGCCACTTTAGACATGTTTAACCCTTGGAAAAGAAAAGAAAAATTAAACTATGGTGCACCAAATTATTAATGATGCTTGATTTTAATAACCCATAACTCTTCACAGTGTAAAAGAAAAAACGTGAGACAAAAAGTGTATATAATACTAAAAAATTATTTTAGAGGACAAATACTATAATAAAAATTGTGTTCATGGTGAGGGAAACCATGATGTTTGAATCCATGGTGTTGGTTGGGGTGGTTTAAGAAAGGAAAATAAACTATAATCATGCTCTCGTTCTTCTATTCATGTGGAATCGCTGCATAATGAAATCACATGGTCACTCCCCATCCCCTTGCCTTTCTCCAAGTTCCCTGAAAAGTCATATGTATTTTTTATCCCTCCCTCCCTCTGTGTTGTTGATTTCATAATGGGGTTAATGAAGAATAGAGGAATGGATCCATACTTGGGTGCTAGAGTTCCACTTGGTTCTTCCATGGGAGAGCACAGGTGCAGGACTCTCATCATAGCGTCTAAGGCCTTAATTATTTCACTACTTCCTCTGTAGGCATTGTCATTGTCTCTCAGGGAGGAAGTAAAATCACCAGCTATCGTAGAGGCCTTGTTGTATTTGTTGTCATCCGTGGAGCCGAAGAGTAAATAATGTGTCGTCTTTTTTAACCCACAAACAAGGCTGCATACTCCGACTTATCGGGTCGTAGGACTCCCCATTAACTTACCGCTAGTGGACATGGACCCAACGAGGGTGGAAAACATTCCACCACCGCACCCACAAAATTTAGCTCTCTCCCTAATGGATGATCTCTGGGAGACGATAGGCCACCACGTCATCCTACCGCCGCCCACATCCATGAAAGAAGAGTATGCAAAAGAGGCGGGAGGGAAACTTTTGATGAGATGGGGTCATATGGGAAGAAGGTATGAAGGGAAATGAGATTTGATTTTGGTCATGGGAGTGGGGAAATGGTGGTGGACCGGCATTTCCATGGTAGCTAACAGTGATGAGTGATATGGAAGGGAGAAGGTATTGCTGAGAATAGGGAGGTGCCATGTTATGTTGTGGGAGGAATGCATGAGTGGATGAATGAAATATAATTATATATATAGGAAATTTTATTTGGCGTTCACCCTCACTAAATGGAAATTCTGGGCATGGGCATGGAAATAAATGGTGGGGATCATAGTCCTAAGAAAATGGCTATGATTTAGGAAAATAGTCAAATAAAAAACAATGGATCAACTAAATTAATAGTTAATTCTAAATCTTGAAAAAATTTAATGCTAATATTTTTTGAAAAATTATCTCATTAAATGAGATATTAACATAAATTTCCTCATCAATCCCATAAAAATTGAAAAAAAATCTAATAACATAAAATAATAACACGTGTCCATGTTGGGGTCCTTTCCCTTGTCGTTTCCTAATATTTTATCCAATGATTAATTAGTTAATTTAAAAAATTCAGCCCCTTTTTAGGTGTCTTATTATTAAATTCAAATAAAATGAAAGTTTCCCTATTGACTTATAAAGAGAACAAAATTTTAAAAAAACTAAATGAAAAATCATTTTAACCTGTTTTTTAAAATTTATAAAATAATTTTTTCTTGAAAAAAAAGGAATGCATATATATTTAAAATAATGAATGGTAAAATACAAAAAACTAGAATCTGATGTTGTTATAAATAAAATTATAATAAAATTAAGTAAATAATTTCCCACAAATTTTAACAAGATAAATGATATGATAGGCCTGAGGATTTCATTATGTGGTTATATATATTTACACGTATATTGTAAAAACATATTTTTTTAACCAAGAATGTTTCTTCTATGTTTGAAAGATTGAATATCCATTTTCCAATATGAATATTAATATTTTCTTAAAAAGGTGGGGTCAATGACCCTTTATTAAAAAGAAAATGAGTGACAACACTACCAAAAATGCGAAGAAGCACTCGGGTTTTATCAGCACTAATCAAAAAGCACTAATAAAAGGGTGACTTTTATCAAGGCTAGAAAAAAGTGTTGATAAATCTACCCTTTATCAGCGCTAATATTAGCACTCATAAAGTCTCTAATTTATCAGCGCTAACAAAAATGTGCTGATAAAATGTATACTTTATCAGCTCAAATAATAGCACATATAAAAGTTTCTATTATAAAATATTGTTAATTTATATAAAAATATTTTAATTATATTAAAAAATAATGATTATGTGTATACATTAAATAAAAAACACATGTTTATTATTTTTATTATATTTATGTTTTATTTAGGTTTATTATGTTTATTATTTTTAGATATATCTTTATTATATATTTATTATACTATATGTTTATAATATTATATTTAAATAATTTTTAATATATATATATACACAAATAATTATGAAATATATATATTTTAATAAATTTATATTTCCAAATGAATGTGTCAAATGATTCATACGTTCATATTCTCATGAATATATATTCATTGTTTACGATAATGATGGCCATATATACTATAGTACTATATATACTTGGTGTATTTATTTATTTCATATATATATGAAGCTTTACCTTCTAATAAATAATAAAATTCTTGGTAAATATATTTAAATAAATAATAAATGTATTTATTATACTTAAAAATATAAATATTTAGTTATATATAATTATACTCTTTTTAAATATTATATATATATATATATAATTATATATAACTAATTAAATATGAATATGTTTAAATAATTATAAATTTATAAATTTTTTAAACTGATAAATATATATTTATTAATACTTTTTGAATATATTTATTTATAAATATATGTCTTTAATGAATATATACATAGACACAGACATATATATATATATATATATAAATACTTATGAAATTAAAACTAAAATTAATATATCAATTTATATTTATATATAAATATAATTATACTTTATATTATCAAATTATATATATATTTAATTATAATTTATACAAAAACACAAACACAAATATATATATTTAAATATTTAATAATAATTTAAATTATAAAATTATAATAGATATATTAATTATATATATTTATAAAATTATAAATGTAATAAATATATTGGTTATAATTTTATAATTATGAATAAATGGTATGTTTTATCAGTGCTAATTAAGAAGTGATTATTAAACATACATTTATCTGTGCTTTTTAGCGCTAATAAAGATGGGCCTTTATCAGCACTAAAAATCCCTCAAAAAGTCATGTTTTATTAGCGCATTCATTTATAGTTCTTATAAAACATACTTTTATCAATGATTATTTATCTAGCTCAAATTAAAGTGTCGTCGGTTTTTATAAATAAACTGTAAATTTCTCTACTCTTCTCACACCCCTCAAGCTCTCATGGAATTCGATCCTTATTTCCAACGTCGCGACCTCCTCTCCTGCCTCCTCCTCCTCAACTGTCGTCGACTCCTCTGTCGTTGTGAACCGAGCTTTACCATAGGGCTTTCCTCCTATGCGCCTCTCTTACACTAGTGGCTCTCCTCCACCACACCTCTTCTTCACTATGACTCTCATCTTCCATTTCCTCTCATCTTCTACGCCTCTCCTCCGTCACGCCTCTCCTACACCGCAAATGCACCTCCATCGCATGCTGAACCACACCTCTGTAGTTAGTTTTCTCCTCTTTCCCATTGAGTTCACTTATTCGAGTTTGATATTGATAGTGATGTTGTGAATTGTATGGGATAAACACCCTGCTGAAAATTGTGGTCGTTGGTGGTCCTTGTTTGTGCACTAGTTATATTTGGTAAACATCAATTTTCCTACACCATATTTTGAATTGGTTGATTTAAAAATATTCAATTCAATTTAGGTTTTCATCATGATTTTTTTAAAAAAATAAAAATATTTTTTCATACATACAAAAAAAAAATTTATTATCCACTCGTATTTTTTATTTCTCTTATGTATATTTCATGATTATATAATTAAATATTCACTTGAAAATTATATTTCTTCACAGTGTTTCCACATATCTTATATAAATAATTATGTATCATTTCTGTTTCTATTATAAAAATTATTTTTAAAAGTAAAAGTCTTCAATGCTTTTCAACTTCATTTACTAAAGATGTAATACATTTCAATAGATTCCATTACTGATGAATGTTTTTAGCAATTGACCTCTAGGATCCTGCTCCAAATCTTCTTTGAGAACCTAAACTACAAACTACGTCTCGTTTCTCATCCAAAAACATCTGCTTCATATGACCCAACTATAACATCTGAAACTAAATCACCATGACTGAGCTGAAGTGTCACATGACCTCATGTATGCTTCCTTGTAAAATATATATTTCCAACTAGCGGTGAGGGAATAAGTGGAATCATGGGCATACTATCCCATTGGTAAATAATAATAATTAGAGTAAAGAAAAGTTGAAATAATAGTCAATTTAAAAATTAGAAACCATATGGAAAAATAAGATCATATAACAAAAACATCAACCCATGTTGTCATAATGTGACATACAATATCCAGCACAAGAAGTTAAGAAGACCCAATATATTGTAGAACCATAAAAATAAATAGGGAAAAATAAATAAATAAAGTGGTATCTCTATAAGGATCCAGGATTCTATCCTAACATGACCTCGATAAACCTACTCCTTCGGTAGAATTTCCGTAAACAAGGCCACTACCCTCATCTAAAATCTTGGTTAAAGAGGTTTGCACCTGCACTGAGATGTCTGTGTAGGGTGTGAGTATAAAACATAGTAGGAAACCAGTTATATGTTCTAAACATAAGATAAATACTTATATATATGTGTATATGAGGATAATAAAGTAAATTTACAGGTACAAAAATCCCATGTTGGGTTATCGTGCACTAATCGGGCTTCCAGGAACCCCAACCCTACTAGCTTTAACTCCATATAAGAAGAAAAGATATATCTAGTTTCCAAGAATCTCATAATATTCCATATGGATAATTTAATTCTAATAATATGTTATAATTTCATCATGAATTAGGTTAATCTATTAGTCCATCATGCCTCACCAATTATCACAAGTCAAGCCATAATTTCATAATGCCCCACCAATTTTCTCAGGTCATGTCACAAGTCCATAATGACTTAATTCTAATATCTGGCTAGGAAACAAGGCTATCATGTCTCAGTATTTTTTATTCAATACCCTACCATATTCATCATTCATTATGGAGGAGGATCTAATGGAAATACACCATCCTGGTCTATTTCCCTATCTTGAATGGTCCCCCAAACTGTAGTGACAACTTCCCCAACCTCTATAATCACTGGTTCGCCAACCAAGGTGATACCTATAAGAAAAAATCATCCACCATGGTGAACACTAAAGGTACCCATCATCAGTCTATATAAGAACATTGTCTGATATAAATAGTATCCAACCACTCTTTGATTAATTTCACCGACTCTGAGGTTTCATACACAAAACTCCACTTGATTACTGCTAACTCAATTTATTTCTACTAACAACTCACACATATAATCCCTCTCATGCTCATGGGCAATAATACCAAGATTTTGTAATTTCCCATGTGAATATTTCTAAATAAAACTTTATTATAATTTTTCGCATTATTCAACACATGAACTAAGTGGAAAACCATACTATCTCCCATCACCAAGTTCCCATAACAACCCAAGCCCCTCTCTATAGGTTGACACCATTGATTCATTATTTATCTCCTCTAATCGATACCCTTACATGATTATCAATCATCTACCAGTCCTACTCAGCCACTTATGCACACACACACAATAAAACACCTCTACGTAAGGGTTAGGTTCACCTTCAGACCTCTCCCAATGTGCACTAAAAAATTCCATCACTATAAAAATATAAGAATGAACATATATCATTTTCATTAGAACATTGACACTAACAATCATTTCCAGCAACTCCCATACATGCTCACATCACTTATATTTATCTCCTTAGGATTTTTTTCCATGTAGTGATATTTTAGTCACAATTTATATGTTATTATTATATGATTTATTTTAGAAATTGAGAATTATAACATTATATGATTTCTTAAGTTTATGATATGTGATTTTTTTTCAATAATTTAAGAATTTGTTTCCATTTCAAGAATTATTCCCACTATTTCTCCCTTATCTCCCCCATACCTCTTCACTTCTCTTTTTCCTATAGGTTTCTCCTTATCCTGGGAACTTAAATTTATTTTTCATGAGGATTTAGGGCTTTAGGTTTTTTGATTGTTTTCCATGTAAGGTGTCATGTTGTGTATTGGTTACAATTTTATATAAGTTGGGGGTTTATTTTCTCTTCCATTATTTTATAATTCATGTAATGTGTATACTTTATAAATTTATTTTCAATTAAAGTATAGTAATTCTTGGGTTCTTGGGTGAAATTATAAATTCATTTCTTAAATTATAGGCTTCGCATAAGGGGTTTTTTCATAATTATTTCATGTACTATTTTTAAATTATATTTATTCTCATGAAAATAAAATTTGAAAATATTTATAGGGTCATTTAAATGTTTTCTATATTAATTTTTGGTCTTTTGGATTTTTGGGGTCTTCAGAGGAATTTTCCATGTGCTTGGATAATGTTTGTGAAATAAAAAGGGCTTTTTCAAGTGCTTCCAAATTCATTGAAATGATGATACTTTAAAGAAGGGGAGTGAGACTCTACATAATAAGTTGTATTTCCTGTGAAGACCCTTTTTCACTTTAAAAAGTAATTGGTTTATTTCTCATGTGACCCTCAATGATTTCCCCTATACTTGTTTCACCAGTTATGGGTGATTGATTATTTATATGATTGATGTATGATGTGAAAAGGGGATGTTATATGTGATGGTGTTTGAGGTGAGGTGTGAGAAATTTTTCTAGGTAATTATCTTGATTTCTTTCTAACCTCCATGGTTGTTTTTTTATAGTGACTTGGGTGTCTAGGTGGGAGGTCTTGATTGATGCTACCCTAGTTAGTACACACACTTATATGGTCCTGCTATTTGTGTTTAGGAAAAGGATAGTGGGAAGGTTTTATTATGATTAGTTAAGTATGGTTTAATTGGTTGGATTGTGTTATTTTTGGATAAAACATATATGAAATGTTGGGCTATATGTTCAAAAGGTTTGAGTGTGATTGTGTTTAACTCTACTCATTATAATTCATGCGAATAACGTATAATGTTTCTATGTTCATGGGTTAGTGTGATGGTGTTTATCTATAATAATAAATTTAAATATGAATATGGTTTTGAGTAGCCAGTGGGGGTCAGATCATTGGAAAAGGAGTTCACCTAGTGATGGGTTGGCCTGTCCATAAGGTTGATAGTAGGATCAACAAAAACTAGTGATCAGAGCTTGATAGGGGGTGTCATGAGATATATAAGGAGTGCGACCATCAATGATTTTCATTGGCTAGATAGAGGTAAGTGAAAATGACTTCATGTGATTTTGTTAAGGGTTAACTTTTAAAATGATTCAAGTGTTTTGAAATGTTTTTTAAAATTTTATATGTGTTCAACATAACTTTTTTCTTTAAATTGCTTTATAATGGTTTAAAAAAGAATTGGGATTTTGATAAAGGATGTTTGGAACTAATAGTTTTATTTTAAAGAAGATTTGTTATTTTAAATAGGAATTTGGGTAAATAGTTTGGTTTTAAATGGGATTTAAACTGTGATTTTATAAATAATTTTCAAAGGATATTTAAAGTCTTTTACTTTTCTAGTGTTGGTTAATTTTTATGTCAATGTTTTGTGTATTTATTTTGTTAAATATTAATATCACCAAATAAAATAGGATTGATATGTATAATGAATGGATGGATTCTAATCTTCTCACAAAAGAGTATGAAGATGGAGTGAAAAATTTCATCAATTTTTCAAAAGATCTTGCATATGATCTATCTCAAATCCATTGTTTGTGTTTATGCAGTTGTTATTCAAGACAAGTTAGTCCATGGAAGTTGTAATAACAGTTGATCAGTCAAGGAATATATCGATGTTATAAATATTTGAATAAACATGGGGAAAAAGTAAATGTAGCTAGTGACTGGGATAACACTGCATTTTACGGATCATTTCATATGACTACTTGTGTGGACAATGAAGAAGACCATATTGAGTATGTGATTACAAATGTGGATGATGATAAAGATCGTATTAAAAAAAGGACAAGGACAATTGAAGATGAACTTCATGATTTCCCAAATCTGATTGACCAGCTGAAGAGATATGAAAAGACACCATAGTATGATGGTTTCACTAAATATACAACATAGTCAGCCATATGAAATCTTTATAATTTAAAAATAGGCAATGGATGGAGTGACACCAACTTTTCGGAATTACTTTCTCTCTTGAATGACATGATCCCAAAAGCTAATGAGCTCCTGATTCAAACATACAACACAAAATGAATTCAACACTCGATGGGTACGATCTCTAAAAGAATACACAACTTCCTAAATGATTTTATACTGTTTCTCATGGATCAAAAATCACTTAGAGAATTCCCATAGTGTGGAGCTTCTCAAAACAAGAAAGATGAATCTGGTCCTCTGAAAGTTTCATGGTAATTTTCAATAATTACAAGGTTTAGTTTCCTATATGGAAGTGATGAGACTATACATAAATTGACGTAACACGAAGAAAGAATAAATAAAGAAGGAAAACTGTGGAATCTAGAAGTCTCTCCTTTGTGGAAGAGAATTGATCATGAGTATCCTGAATTTTGAAATGAGCCGAAAAACCTTCATCTTGTGTTATCTACAGATAGAGTGAATACTTTTGGTTTTCAAAGCAGCACTCATAGTTCATGGCTAGTTATGTGGTTAAATTATAACTTTCACCCGCGGATATGCATGAAATGAAAATGCATCATGTTATATATGCTTATATCAGGACCAAAAGAACTGAGTAATGATATTGATGTCTATTTGGTTCCATTGATCGAGGATTTGAAATTATTTTGGGATTAATTTATTATGATGTATGATGATTATAGAAATGATGTTTTCACATTGAGATCCATGTTGAATGGGATGATAAATTAATTTCCAACTTATGGAATTTTTTCAGGATATAGCATTAAAGGAAATCTTGGGTGTACCATTTGCAAACAAGGTAGATATTCAATTTGGTTGAAACATTCATCAAAAACTATATTTCTAGAACATCACAGATTTCTACCACAAATAATTAAGTACCGATCGAAGATGACAAAATTAGATGGACATTCAGAATAATGTACACCACTATATCCACTAACAGATGATCAATTGTTTGATAAAGTTAATGATTTGGGAACTACTTTTGGTAAACTGTTTTCAAAAAAACTTAAAAAAATTATTGGAAAAAGAAATCAATTTTTCAAATTACCATACTAGAATTGTCAGTAATTTTTACATTTTCTTGATGTTATGAATATTGAAAAAATTATGTGATACTTTCATTGTAATGTTGCTAAATGCACCTGGAAAATTAAAGGATGGAATTAAAGCTAGGTTGGACACGATTGATACTCGAATATGAGAAGAGTTGGCACCAGTTAATAGTAAAAATGAACATTTCTTTCTCATATTTCTTACACTCTTACCAAGTATAATAGATATCGGTTTTGAAACATCTTGAATGATGTAAAGGTTCCACAGGGATCTTCATCGAATATCAAGAACATCGTGTCAATGTACGATTTAAAGATAAAATATCTGAAATCACATGATTTCCATGTTTTGATACAAGATCTAATTCTTATAAATTTAGGTTTTATTTTTCCCAAGAATGCCCGTCATAAATTTAGGAAGCTCTATTTCTTCTTTAAATCTATATGTAGAAACATTATATACCCATTGAAATGGCTGACTATGTAAAGAGAAATTGTCATCATATTATGTGAATTTGAAATGTTTTTCCAACTGACAATCTTTGATATGATGGTTCACATGGTGAGAGAGATTCGGCTATGTGGTCCTATGCACTATAGATGGATGTACCCCATTGAATGGTATATGAATATTTAGAAAGGGTGTGCCAAAAATAAAATTTGGCCAGAGGGTTGTATTGCAGATTGATATATTGTTGAGGAATCCATTGAATTCTATACTGAATATCTATCCGATGTGGAAAGCATTGGTCTAATGAAATCTCGTCACATTGGGTGACTTTAGGGTGAAGGAATTTATAGAAATGAGGTCATCACAATCAATATTACAGAATGGGAGTAGGCCCACCTTTATAATTTTCATAACATTTTGGGTGTTGACACATTTTTTTAAACCCACAATGAAATTATTGGGAATTCAAATCCTTCATGGGATGAAAAATGGATCTCGAATAAACATAATAAATAGTTTATATGATGGTTTCATGACCATATTTTTAAGGATTCAAATTAAAATCCAGACTCAATTTTAGTTTGATTTTGATGGCTAGCTGGAGGAACAAGTGTGTACATATTGTCTTACAATGCTTATGTAATTAATGGTTATACATTCTATAAAAATGGCCATGATGAAAAAAGTACCAGACAGAATAGTGAAGTTACCATTGGGGCTAAAGAGATGCATGTTTCTGGTGCTATGGACAGAAATCAAATTAACGTGAATGTGTAATATTTTGGTATCATAAAAAAATATGAGAGTTTGATTATAAAACATTCTGAGTGACGATTTTTCAATGCAACAGGGTTGATAATAGAAGTAATGTCAAAATAGATGAGTTGGAAATTTTGAAAGTTGATTTTATTAAGTAAGGGTATGAAGATGGACTATTTATAATGGAATCAAAAAAATAATTGTATTATATGTTCCATATCCCACAAACAAAATTGATCAATTATTCTGCTATCGACCAAAATCACTGAAGCATTAGATGAAAATATAATGGTGTATTACCCATTAATTTTGATGTCGCAATCATTTCACAGTGGTCCTGATGTAGAATAAGTTTTTTATGTTAGAGGAGACCACATTGAAGAGATTTGGATAGTCGATAGAGGGGTAAAATCCCTTCAACCTTTAAAAAAAGGGAGTTAAATAATCATGTTATATTTTTTCTAATACATATCGTGTTACTTAATGTATATATATGATCACTACTAATTTTATGTTATCCAAATGAAATGTTAAACAACATTTTTATATAATTAATTCTGCACATGATGACGCTTCCAATCCGCAGGCACAATAGGTTTCTCAACCTGATGTTTCTCACAGTGTAGATGAAAAACATGTTTCTCAACCTGTTGCCTTATGTTAATATATGTTTGTGGTTTCCTTTTATGTTATCTTAAATAAATAAAAATACAATTTTTTAGAGAATTAATTTATCACAAGATGATGCTCCCAATTCACAGGCACATTGGGTTTCTCAACCTGCTGTTGCTCGTAGTGCAGAAAAACAACAGGTTTCTCATCCTGTTTTTGCTCCTAGTTCAGATGTACAACTACCATCTTCACATTCCGATGCTATCCCTCCAATGCTGGAGGAACATATTGATGGTGGTGGATATTAAGAAATAAAAGGAGATGAAACAATTTCGATGCCAAAAAACAAGATCATCATAGTTTGACGGTATCAGAAAAACATCATTAAGGATAAATAGAAAGGCATAAAATATGAGATTAGATGGAATAATTGGGGCCAACATGTTATCCCCAACAAGGATATGTTCAATAGTTTCATTGAATCATCACTTGGGAACACGTGGAGATTGATGTAACTTCATGGCACTATGTTGTGGCTGAGATTAATACACTGATGTGGGGAGATATTACCATAACATTATGATATCATTTTTTAATTTAATAAAAATTAAATAATGAAACATTGACTTACACTTAATCCACACTTGAAGAGTGAATTTATAGTAGATGACTCAAATAAATACTATGTCTTAAGGGATGTTGGATAGATTCACATGGGTTTTCACACAATTTTAATGATATTTCATCTAAAAGATGGTAAAGGGAAAATTAAACCAAACCCACCTCTTATTTATGAAAACATGATAACCCAAGCATCGTGATATGCATTTACTGGCCGTCGTGCAAAGTAGTCTTTTAATGTACATTGTGTTTGGTAATACATTTTTTGATGGTAAGTGTATTCATTACTTTTATTGACAGTTTTTTATTTATGAAACAACAACTGAGTACTGAAAATAAATAACGAGCATCAAAACTAGCATACCCCTACCATAAAGTAAGGATGGGGTACGCATCACTTGAAAAGAAATTGGTATGTATTTTAAATCTACCATAATACGTTTTTGTTACATAAAACAACACAATAACTATGTTATTTTTTTATATGCATCATGAAGAGTCCAAATCCATAGCCACTTCCATCCCAACCTATGTTCTATGAACAGAGGTACGTGTAACTAAAGATAGAAAACTAATAGATTAAAACACACAAAAAGTTTAGGAATATGTGTAAATATGATATAATAAAATTTTGTTTTGATTTAAATCGCTATTACAAATCAATGATTACATATTTTCATATATTCTTTATCTGACATAGTCAAAAGAATCAACTACTCCCACACCAGATGCAGACATACTTTTAGTGTCCTTGAAGTAGCCAGAAAGGTATTCTTGTGTTAGAGGTGTGGGTTTTGGGGTGTTACATGAAACATATTTTCAGAAAAAAAAAACAAGCGGATGATCAAACTGATTAAATGAAAAATAAGAGAGAAACAATAGTTATATTTCAAGAAGAATTAAAATAGTAGTGATAGATGATAGAAAGTTTTATGGGGGAGGCAAAGGAAAGAAATAACTTAAGAATAACCCACACATGAAGATCCCGCCCACCCCCACTAGTTTTGAGGTGAGCTATTCCCCTCAAAACCATTTCATAACTATGGTAGTCAATTTTATAATAATTGTTTCTATAAAATGCGAATCAGATTGACACTAGAAAGTGATACCTTTTCAATATTGATATTATATAGGGTTAAAATTACTTTGATTTATATATGTCAACACCCACCCATCACCTTGTAGAAAGGGCTACAATGTTCAATATCTAGAATGACATTCTACACAACAAACCACCTCTGACAAATCATGTCAGAGTGGCAATTAATCTAGCCTTAGAGTTGAGCACTGAGCTACCTATTCCAATTGATGTTGTAGATATTCATACAATCAAACAAGATTTTGGAACATTCATCACATCCAAAATTGTAAAAACAAATATAATAAAATAAAATTATAACACACAGGAATGATGGGGTCCTTACCCATTTCTTTTCCTTAAATTTTACCCAATGATTATTCAATTAATTTTAACAATTAAACCCCTTTTTAGGATTTTAGCACCCCCCCCCCCCTTCACTGTGATAGAACCCCCCATCACCAACCCACGCGCTTCGTTGCCTCTACCTAGATTCAAACATGAGACCTCTTGCCTATGTGCCTGGACCCTTAACCACTCCTCCATATAGCTTTTATGTCCATTTAATGATATATCTATTTATATATATAGTTATATTTCTTCATATATTATTATATATTTACATTAACATATATATATATTAATATATATAGATATATATATATTCGTATATTAATATATTAATATATTTATATATTTATTTTTATAATAATATATATTTTTATCTATTTATTTATATATATATTTTTTTATATTTTTTTATCCATATATTTATTCATATATTAATATATATTTATAAGATGGTTCTAAATATATTTATAAAATATGTTTTTTATGCGTGTTTATAATTAAATAAATACATACATTTATACTACACACATACACACGCACACACACACAAACATATATTACATTTGTATATATAAGTATAATTATATATAATTATATATATTTAAAAATACTCCATATTAATATGTATATACATATGTTTTGAATATATAGATAATATATATCAGCATGTTAATATATACACACACAAATACACACACACACACATTATATAGGTATATAAACATTCATACATTTTTATTTTAAATAAAATTGATATTAGTTATTTATTTAGATAAGGCTTATATATTGAGAAATATATATTTTATGTAAATATTTTTAATTATTTATTTATAAAATTAATTTTTTATGTGTATCCTGGAAGAAATCTCAAATTTTGAGGCCTTATAATCCTTTCATGGTCTTGAAAAATGAAATAGAAGGTTACCTTTTGTGACTAGCATGTAGAGCACATCACAATCTTTTAGTTGATATATGGTAGAGCTCAAATGGACCCACAGATCAAAAGTTATGGTTTTTTGAAATTTGAGAAATGTTTTAAAATTATTTTAATTCTTTTATTAATTTTTTATTTATTTGTGTCTTAAAATTTTTGTTTAATGATTATTACTCAATTATAATTATGAATTTTTTGATAAATAATATTTTTTAATTATTTTAACGAAATTTCCACTAAATTTATTATATATTAATTTTAAATGTCTATTTCTACTTATCTAGAAAATATTTTAAAAAGATAAATTATATTTATATAAATATAAATAAATATATTTATTTATTTATATATCAATATATTATTTTTAACTATTTTTTTGGAAATATACCCTTTATTAGTGCTAGTAAGAAAAGCACAGATAATGACCCCCCCTATGAGTGCTATTAAAAAACGCTAATAAAGGGGGACCCTTTAACAGTACTAAAAAAAGCCTCAATAAAGGGGGTACCGTTATTAGTGCTAAAAAACCTCTGATAAATGGGTACTCTTACAGCGCTTTTTAGCACTGTTAATGGTTCCCCCATTATCAGTGCTTTTTTAGTGCTATTAAAGGGCAGCGCTATGAAACCCCATTTTTTTATAGTGCTCATGCACCTGAGAAAAATGAGAACTGCTAGCTTTAGAAACCAATAGGCATTGTTGAGAACTCAAACTGAAGAACTTTTTGCAGCAACAAACCAATCAAGAGAAGAACTCATAGGACACATCAAAAAACTCAATGGCAACAAAATACAGAAGCTCTCACGATGCTATGTTTTGTTTTCAGATTATAAAATCTTACTCAATCCTCATTTCAAGATATCTTCCAAGTGTCACAAACTACAGAGAAAATCACACAGAGCCTTCTAACTCTATTCTCTTTATTTATGACCTGATTATGTAGTATTTTTTTTACTTTATGAGTAGTTTGTGTGTCTCTATTCTATGAACTCACACGGAATCCTACACAAAACAAGATGACTCATAGATATCATCATTAACAATCTGGTACTAATTACACAACCCACAAATAACAATGGAAGAGGTCCCCGCATGTTCTGGTTGTTTTTCTACTCCCACGAGAACTATGGAAGAGGTCTAGTTGACCTGGACTGTTATGTATACTGTTTTTCCCCTGATCTAGGGTGTGGATCGATATTTATTTATATAAACTTCTTGGTGGTGGGTGATAACCATGTGGAGATGATTTAGTCTTCTCTTGTGATTAAACCTATTTTTTTTTAAAATATATTGTGTTCTTTTAAATTAAGTTTTCTCAATTTTTATTTTCAGTAAACTACATTTTACACTGATATTAATTCCTAGACAGTGTTTATATTATAATTTGTCTTAGTATATTGATTTCAAAATTTAATCAATAATTAATATTGTTTTAACTGAGAACTAATCACTCTTTCAGAAATCCTTCAAACATTCAAATATTTTATAAACCACACCTATGGTTAACTGGGGTGTTTTATTTTAAATTTGTGGATTTTTAAATAAGTGTTTCAAACAGAAAGTTTTATAGGAAATCAATTCACCCACCTTCTTGAGTGTCCTAATGGGACCAACATATGCGAGGAGTATTTTTTATTAATTGTGAACAAATGGAATGTGTATTTTTTTATTTAATTTTATCCAATAACATGAAGAAGTGTTCAATAGTTGGCCACTTAATTGAAATAATGATTACCTAATTTTTTTCATAGAAGGTTATTTAAAAAAATAAAATACATTAAACTCTATTAAACATCTTAATCTTCATGTACAAGGAACACTTGAATACTAGACTTTAGCCTTATGGTCAATGGAAAAATGACTTAAACCCAATAAAAAAGAATTTGATATTTTCATTGATTTGTTATAAAAAATATGTATATACCATTTTATATGATATGTATATATAATATGGTATGTTATATGGTTAAAAGGTATATTGTATGCCTTGTGATGTGTATATCGTAATGCAATTATATTCTGTTGGGTACAAACCCAAGTCCTACATCGGATTCCACCATTGATGTTGGCTCACATATAACCTTGGATGGAGAATTAATCCTATCACCCATGGGTTTTAGGATGGAACCCTAGAAAGGCCTATGTGTTGGGATTTAGAGTCCTAGGACTGGATGAAATCAAATCCGACAAGTGGTATGAGAGCTATGGTGTATCCCAAGAGTGATTTAGGGTGGAGTATTCTCTAAACCTATTTGAAAACGATAGTAGTTACAACTATAGATTGTGATTGAACTCTCCTTTAACTAATACAAGTAATGAGAACTTATGTATATAATAAATGTTGGAAGAAAATTATGAGATAATTTTCCTAGAATTATATACAACATAATCTAAATTAAGTTTCAAGTAAAATGTCTAAAATGTTTTGATTTATAACTAGTACTTGAAATTTCATTTCTTGGAGCCGTTGTAATGTTTTTTAAATGGTTAATTAACATTATGGCCTACTTAAAACCATTATGTTATACTGGTAGCGAAGATCCAAGTTTAGGTTCTGTACTCCGCAAAAGCGTGTGGTGGTGAGAGATATATTAAAATTTATTTTCATAATCTTTTCCCAAAACCAAGAGAAATGATCTTGCACATCAAATTTATAATTAATTTTCTTAATATTTGAAGAAATAAATACACGAGATTAAGAAATTTCTTAATGGGTGAATATTGATCATCAAAAAAGACCCTTTTGAGTTACATTCATTGCATTGTGATGATCGAATAATAGAATCCTTCTAGAGGTGATCCACACGTGCTCTTATGATTTCTAAGAAACATCACTCGATCTTTAGGTGCACGCACTGAGTTGAATGTCTTGTATTGTTCATTCTTGATCTCTCGTTCCTTTTTCATGAAGAGATCTCTCTTTTTCTTCTTCTTTTTGAGAGTGTGAGAGAATGAGGAGTATAGATAGAATTCATTATGTTACACCATTCTCTATTCTCAATTTTTGGATGTTCTACCAAAAAGACATAGCTTTCTATTTATAGAGTTTAGATTTAAGTTAAAATACAATTTAGTTATATATCAGTCATTTAATAACATTTATTACCTTTAATAAACCTCATAACACATAATAAAATTAATAATGATATTATTATTTTTATTTTGTTGTTCACACCAACATGGTCAATAAAAAAATATATTTAACTGGCTTGTTAATTAATATTTTTCCCCACAAACAGTCTTGGTGAATTTTAAATCCTCTTACATTTATTGAATACTAAAATAAAATTTTATTCATAAATAAATATTTCATTCACATACTAGTGAATAAATATTTATTAAATATTCATTAAAATAAATAAATATATTTTTGTTCACATATCAATGAATAAATATTTATTAAATTTACACGATCAGTATTACTTGAATAAAATTATTCCTGAGACATGAGAATAATATCTATTTCATTAATTAATATAAAATAAAAATGAATCGAGATCAATGGATGCACTTATTGTGTGACCCTCTAAGATTCATTCTTCTTGGAGTTAAGCAATCTTGCATAATGTCCATGATTACTATCTAGCAAAGGGTCAAGGAACAAAAGGGAAAGAACTTAATGTCACAACATCGAAAACCACATACCAATTATCACTGTGTAATATAATCCATTTATCATAATATCTCATCAAGAAGGTTGAACATCTGTGTCACCAACCTATATGGTTGATATGTCTTTCTTTGACTATTTGTTCTAATCACGTCATTACACCATGACAATGGAATTTTAATGTGATAGTTCTATTCCAATCAAAGTGCCAATATATCAAAATCCATAAAAATGGAAGAGATAAATCCTTCCTCGATTTACCCTTTAATTACATGTCAATCATGACGCTGCCAACGTACCCTACTTTCCGCCAATATATGGCATGACAGTTTTAGTCCGTAAATATAAGTGTGTGAGTCATGATATACGTTAATGATAATCATAAATTATAAGAACCATTACACATGCTTCTATAAAGTAATATCCTATGACACTAAAACATGTGTAATTCCTACATGCGTGTAATGATCTAAAATTTTATCAATGAAAATTTTCTTCTTATAAATATGTCATGTAGTATAAAGAACATACATCATATTGAGAACCCATTAAAGACATTATTATAACAAATGAATAATTATACTTTAGTTATCAAAAAACACAATTATAATACCAAATATTACAGTGGGGAAATAAATAGAAATTAACATAATAAAAAGAGGAAAATTTGGACTTTCTCGATCCTCTAGAATGATCGCACTCACGAATAAATATGTAGAAATAAAACACAATTTTAATAATAAAATATTCATTTATAAGATGAATGTATATATAACCTTGCGAGAAAATATAAGTGATTGATGAATTAAATAATAGGTGTTTATATGAAGTAGTAAACTGTTATGACTATTAGAGATAGGATTGTTGGAATAGTAATATGAATGTTGTAATAGTAATGTGACCATTATGAATAGTAATCTGGTTGTTAGAATAGAAACCTCAAATATGGAAGTATAAATAAAATTTCGGTATCTTATAAATGAAAATATGATATATTTAAATCATTTAATAAATAAATAAATGTATAAAAAATGATAAATTAAGTGTTGGTATTTTTGTGAAACGTAAATATTTATTTACAATTTTATAATTTAAATAATGATTAAAAAGAAAATTTATTTTCATGAAATAGATTCTTAAATCGATGTTTTGTTGTATTATAATTATAATATAATTTTATTAGACCTTATTTATTTTTTCAAAGTGTCATAAAATCAATTATAATATTAAAATTTGTATTTTTCGAATAAATGATTATTTTCATTAAAAATTAAATTATATTTATTTAGAAAATTATTTAAATAAAATGAGGACCAATTTTGAAATCTAAATGTTGAAATATGGTTAGGGTGATTTTTTGGTATTTTTCTCAAATAGTTAAAGTTTTGTTGAATAGAGAAATACAGTAATTTATAGTATTTAACATTATGGGTAAATAAATGACCTTTTGATTAATGGTTCAGTCATGGATAATGTAAGTTCCCATTATCTCGATCTAACATGCACTAGTTACTATATTTATTCATTCTAATCAACACTATTGATAATTTTGAGCCAAAATAGTAAAAAATGATTAAATTATCAAAAACACCCCTCCCTCCCACTATAAATACCACCCCTCACCAACCCTTTCCCTCGAATCTCATAAGCTTTGTATCTGGTATAAATTATAACCAATTATATTACCAAACATCTTCCCCAAATTAATGAGATACTGGTCTCAACAAAATACCAAACCCAAGTGTTTTAAGGAGGTTCTTAAGGAAGTGATATTCAAAAGATAAAATCCTCCTTCTTTCTCTTTTAAATTCTTTCTTTCTTCTACATCATCCTTTTCTCCAATTTCTAATGTGACATGATAACTATAGTATCATACATATACTTAAATGTTATTTTTTTATTGGGATATTCATCATCAAATATCTTCTCTTCCCCATTTATCTTAAAAATGTAAACTTCATCAGTTATATATTGATTCACCACCTTCGTGGATAACAATTTTTTATTTTCCATTACCACCTTCAAGGCTGGTCATAAAACCATTATAATGGTTGAACCATAATTTAAAATTTATATTATAACTTGTTTGATGTTTTGGAACTAATATATATACATAATATAAAATTATAAAACAAAACTAGTTAGTGGTGATCGAAAAACCACCAAAATAAACTATACATTTATCATTAACATTTTACCAAATGAATCATCCTCATATCAGAAAAAAACGATATATGGGACAATTTAAAATTATGGAATTAAATTAATACCATTACATTCCACTTCTTTAGTTTTTCTTCCATTTTACAGGAACTCCCATAATTATACTCAAAGGAATCGACAATAAAACCATAAAATCAATGATCCTAGAAAAAAGGAACTAAACATTATTACTCATTGAAATAGTCATAAATGAAAATAATAAAATTATAATAAATAAAATATATGTTGAATATGTTCTGAATTAAACTATTAGTGAATATAATTTGATTATCTAGGACATTAAGTGCCGGTGAGAACACATTTGGACATAATGTAGGGGATCTATCTGAACCTCTAAATTACCTTTGGGTTGTGATTTATCTCTCTTTAACCCAAATATATTTCCTCATTTTTCTTATATAATTATTCAAAATTATGTGTATATGTTACAAACATATGTATCTAGATTAAATCATCCTTCTTTGATGGGGAAATTCATGTTTTAAGACATTTTATACTCAATTATTCCTGATAAGAAAACTCTATTAAACAAAACGTCCCAGTTTCTTACCAATTTTAAAGTACAATCTATAATCTGGTTTAATGAACCATTATTTTTCTAAAATAACTCATTTCATCATGGAAAACAATCTTAGTTAATTTATGGTTTATAAAGTTCTTCTCTTTTGATTTATGTCTTTATGAAAATGCCTAAGTGGCTCATTGAAAATGATTTAAGTGTTTTAAAATGTTTCTTACAAAATTATATGAGTTAAACATACCCTTTTTTGGTTTTAAATTTCTTTAAAATGATTTAAACATTTTTAATGGACTTAGGTTTCATTACAAGTGTTTTCCAACACACCTGATTGATTATCATAAATGGATGTGAATGTTCTGAAAGTGTATTTAATGCTAGCATCATTTTAAAAAGGGAGTGTTATTTTAAAAAGGAATTTTTGTAAATGGTTGGTTTTCTAATGGGATTTAAAATGGGATTTAATAAATAGTGTTCAAAAGAATTTGGTGTTAGTTTCAAAGGGGATGATTCCTAGGAAACAAAATGCAATAATAACTATCATTAAAATGTTGAATTTCCCTTATGTGAAAGGACCCTTTGTATATTTATTTATCTAAATATTAATATCACCAAATAAAATAGGATGGATATTAATAAAGAATTGATGGATGACCGTTGTTTTCCAAAAGTGTATGAATATGGAGTGAAAGAGTTCATCAAGTTTGAAAAATATCATGCATATAAACCTTCTCAAATCTATTGTCCATGTTTAAAATGTTATTATTCAAGACAAGTTAGTTTAGAGGAGTTAAAAGAACACTTGATATGTCACCAAATATATCGAAGTTATAAATGTTGGAATAAAAAGGGGGAAAAGAAAATGCAGCTAGTGGCTAAGATAACACTACATTTTATGGATCATCTGATATGATTACAAGGGTGGACAATGAAGAAGACTATATTGAGGATGTGATTGCAGATTTTAATGATGACAAAGATCATATTGAGAAAATGACAAGGATAGTTGAAGAAAAGATTTTTGATTGACCAAAACTGATTGAGCAGTTAAAAGGTTGTGCGAAGACACCATTGTATGATGGTTGCACTAAATATACATCATTTTTAGATGTACTGAAGCTGCATAATTTTAAAGAAGGAAATGGATGCAGTGACACCCATTTTTTTATGGAATTACTTTCTCTCTTGAATGAAATTATTCCAAAAGATAATGATCTCCCAATCCAAATATATGATGCCAAAAGAAAGCTATACTTGATATGTATGATATCTGAAAGGATATCTGCCTACCCGAATGATTGTATACTATTTCGGAAGGAACAAAAATCACATTGAGAATGCACAAAGTGTGGTTATTCTTGATACAAGAATGATAAATTCAGTCATAAAATTTTTTTATGGTACTTTCAAAACATTCCATGGTTTAGGAACATATATGTAAGTAAGGATGTTACAAATCAATTAGTTTTGCACGTAGACACATGAAATAAATATGGTAAACTACATAACCTAACAAACTCTCCTCGGTAGAAGAGAATTGATCATGAGTATCCTAAATTCAGAAATGAGCTGAGAAACCTTCATATTTCGTTATCTACAAATGAAGTGAATCCATTTAGTTTTCAAAGAATCACTCACAATACATGGCCAATTATGTTGGTAAATTATTACTTTCCACCCTAGTTATACATAAAACAAAAATACATCATGTTATATATGATTATATCAGAACCA
The DNA here is from genome assembly GCA_963277665.1 of Viscum album. Classification (NCBI taxonomy): domain Eukaryota; kingdom Viridiplantae; phylum Streptophyta; class Magnoliopsida; order Santalales; family Viscaceae; genus Viscum; species Viscum album. The sequence continues at coordinate 784,701 of CAUJRU010000342.1, forward strand.
AAACAACTAGGTAATTATACTGAATTTTATTTGGCTCCATTGATCAAGGATTTGAAATTATTGTGGGATTCTGGAGTTACATTGCATAATACTTATAGAAATAAAGATTTCACATTGAGAGCCATATTGTATACATTGATAAATGAATTTCCTGCATATATAATTTTTTAGGATATATAATTAAAGGACCTCAAGGGTGTTCTATCTGGGAACAAGGTACACAACCAATTAGGTTGAAATATTAATTGAAAAATGTATATCTAAGACATTTCAAATTTCCACCCCGACAACATAAGTATCGATCTTGGACAACATAATTTTATGGATGTTCAAAATAACATTCAGCACCATCTCCACTAATAGGTGATCAACTATTTGAGAGATTAAAATATTTGGAAACATTATTTCATAAACCATTTTAAAAAAACCCTTAAGAAAATCAGTTGGAAAAAGGGATCGTTTTTTTTAATTACCATACTGGAATTGTCTACACGTCAGACATTTTCTTGATGTTATGCATGTTGAAAAAAAATGTATGTGATAGTTTCATCGTCACATTTCAATATGAACCTAGAAAACAAATTATGGAATTAAGGCTAGTTTGGACATGGTTGAAATGGAAATATGAGAAGAGGTTTCCCCTATGATGATTGAAAAATGAATTTATGTTTTTCTAAATGCTTACACTCTTTCAAAGTATGAGATATATTAGTTTTAAAACATCCTAAGTGATGTAAAGGATCTAGAGTAGTATTCATCGAATATAAAGAATATTGTGTCAATGAATGGTTTAAATTTAATGTTTTTGAAATCACATGACTCCCATGTTTTGATGCAAGATCTAATGCCAATAGCATTACATTTCATTTTCCCCATGAATGTATGTCATACATTAACCAAGCTTTGTTTCCTATTTGAAATCTATATGTAGAAATGTTATAGACCCATAAAAATTACTGACTATGCAAAGATAAATTTTTGTCATATTATGTGAATTGGAAATGTTCTTCCCACCAACATTCTTTAATATGATTGTTCATTTGATGGTTCACTTGGTGAGAGAGAGTTGACAATGTGTTCATGTACAATATAGATGGATTTACCCCCATTAAATGGTATATGAATATTTTTAAAGGATAAGTCAAAAATTTAAGTTATCAAGAGGTTTGTATTTTGGAGAAATATATTATTGAGGGAGCCATTGAATTTGGTAATTAATACCTATCAAGTGTGGGATTTATTGGTCTACCGAACTCTCATCGCACTGGGCACCTTGTGGGTGAAGGAATTTCTGGAAGAGATGTTGTTACAATAAATATTATAGATTGGGAGAAAAACCACCTTTATATCTTTCATAATAGTTTAGAGGTTTACCCATATGTAAAACCCCCCAAAGACACTCAGAGGCATTTGAATCCATCAAGGGTTTAAAGATGGATTTCAAATACACATAATTAATAGTTTATAAGAAGGTTACATGACTATATTTTTAAGCAGTTAGATGAAAATATGGATTCAATTTCATTATGAATTTGATGGCTTGACGAAGGATCATGTGTTTATGTATTATCTTACAGTGGTAAATTAATTAATGGTTATACATTCTATATAAATGTTCATGATGAAGAAAGTACCATTTAAAATTGTGGAGTTACACTCATGGTTGAGATGATGCATGTTTCTAGTACTAAAGATAGAAATCCGATTTATGTGAATATTTCATACATTGTCATCATCAAACAAATATGGAAGTTGGATTATGAAACATTACAAGTGTCGAATTTTCAATACAAGTGGGTTGATAATAGAGGTGATGTTAAAATAGATGAAATGGAATTTGTGAAAGTAAATTTTAGTAAGGAAGGTTACAAATAAACACCGTTTATAATGGAATCACATGCAGTACTATTATTTAATGTTCCATATCCCGTAAATTGAAATGGTCAATTGTTCTATTATCAACCGAAACCACTAAAGGTTCAGATGAAAATTCAATCAAGGATGATCCATTCATTGGGATTTTGAAATCATTTCACTGTAGTCCCAATGTAGATGGATTTTTTTATATCATAAGAGAGCACAATAAAGGGATTTTGATTAATGATAAAGGGGTCAAATCCCTTTAACCTTAAAAAATGAAAAATTGAGTGAAGTAATATGGATTTATTTTTTGTAATATACATCGTCTTACCTCATGTTATTATATGTTTTCCGTTGCATTAATATACTCTAAATTAAATGTTAAACCAATTCTGTAGATAATGAATTCCACACATGGTGGTTCTTCTAATCTCAAGGATCAATAGGTCTCTCAACCTTCTACTACTCCATGTGTAGAGTAACAAAATTTTGGATGTTCTATTGCTCCCATTCCCAAGGAACAAAAGTTTTCTCAACCTACTGATGCTCCCAATGCAAAGGTACAATGACCATCTGCACAAGCTGATGCTACCACTTGAGAAGAACATACTGATGATGTTGATTCTTGAGAACTGGTAGGAGATGAAGGACTGAAATTGCAGAAAAAAAATAGGAGGACCATAGTTTAACAGTGTTAGGATAAATCATTAAGGAGAAAGTAAAATGCATCAAATTTGATGTCGGATGGAATGAATGGGGTTAGTATGTTAACCCAAATAGGAACATGTACAACAATTATATTAGAATTGTCACTCAACAATGCATGTCAATTGTTTTTTGGATTCATGGCACCATGTTGGGCCCAGGATGAGGACACTTATGTAGGAATAGATTACAATAACACTATGATATCATTTGTTTATATTACTAAAAAATAAAATAATGAATCATTGGACTACTCTTCATCATCTATTGCAGATTGATTTTCTAGTTGATGGCTCCAACAAGAAGTATGTATTAATTCTTGTTGGAATGATTCATAGATTATTTTTCAAAATTTTATCAAGACATCATCTTAATTAACTAAAGGTAAAATAAACCTACACCCACCAGTTATCAATGCACACCTGATAACCTAGGAAGAGTGGGATGTGTTTATTGGCCATCATGAAAATGTGTATTTTCAGGTACATTGTGTATGGTAGTATGTTGTTTGATAATATGCATATTCATCACATTGATTGAAATTTTTTTATTCATGAAACAAAAATTGAGTGTTGGAAATAAGGACCAAGCAGTAAAACCAGCATACTCCTACCGTAAAGTAATGATGGGGTACACTTCACTTGAAAAAAATGGTATGTATTTTAGATATACCGTAATACTTTAATGTGACATGAAAAAACCTCATAATAATTTTCATATTTATATATATATATAGATGAATGAAAATCTAATGTCACTTCCATTACACTCCAGGTTCTATGAAAGGAGTCACAGGTAAATAAATATGAGATACTAAAAGATGAAAACACACAAATAGTGTGAGAAACATGTATTAGTGTTACATAATAATAAAAAAAATTAAATTGATATTACATAAAATTGATAACTTATTTACCTATATTTTCTATCTGACATAGTACAAGAAATCAGAAACACATATTCTAGATGAGCACAGACTATCGGTGGCCGTAAAGTAGACAGAGTAGTATGGCCGCGTCAAAGGTGCAGGTTTTGGAGTGACACCCAAAACATATTTTGAAGAAAAAACAAGTAGAAGATCAAAGTGAATTAATAAAATAGATGAGATAAAAATATCTACACATTAAGAATAATTCCAATGGTAGAGAGAGATGACAATGGCTTTAAAAGGGAGAGGCAAAGAGAAGAAGCAACTCAAGAACAAACACCGTGTTGAGATCCCCCCCCCCCCCCCACCATCTATGAGGCTATCCATTCCACTAAAAGAGATGTCTTATACAAGGTAATAAATGTTATAATAAATGTTTCTTTGGAATGGGAATTATATATACATTGATAGCTTTCTAGTACTGATTTTCAACAAGGTGATAATGAATGTGATATATATCTAGTAACATTGTAGAGACCCGAAGCCTGACGTACATGGACATTACATTACTTTTGCGGAATACTTAGTACATAACAAAAACACACACACAAGGATCGTAATAGTTTAGTGTCTTTGGAAACTCGGAACATAATCTTCTAATCGTGGTGAAAGATCTCCAATATCTCCCATAAAGATCTTCCTTTTTTTTACCTAAAACCTTTCTTTATATCCTGGGGAAAAGAAAACATAAAAGGGTGAGCTCAAATGCTCAGTAAGGGTAAACAAAATAAATATAAATCTCATCGTATACACAAGCACATAACTTTTGGAAATCTTAACCTGCAAAAGAGATCATAATTTCATAACATGGGATAAATCATGGAAGTGAAATGTAATCACAATAATCATAGCTTAAAACATGAAACTTTGTGGCATACACACATAATCATGGAAAATCATTTCTTGTTAGTCATGACTCATTGCCAAGACTATCTTAGTGGACAAAGTCCCTTTCTGAACCGAGCTCACTCCTCGTTTCAGTCCTGTATCACTGAACCGAAATAACCTTCCGTTCCAGCCATGTCTATCTCATGAGATATAAAATAATTACCCAATGCATTGGAGGGAGATATAGGTCCCACCCATCTTATAATTAATCCTTTCTTATGTGTGCCACATAATCATAAAACATACATCATTGCATAACACATGTAACAAAAATGGGATTCTTGAAACATCATGACATCATAAATCAATTCATATAAGATAAAGGAATTCATAAACATAATTCCATCACAACATAGTCAAATCAATGTAAAAATATGGATAGAAACAGAACCCTTTATTATCTTAGATGAAAAATAATTTTGATAAAACACTTGAATTGAATTCTTGAGGAAAATATCCTTTCTTCTTCAAAATCAAATTTCTTTTCACAAAACATCATGCAATTTTAAAAGAAAGAGATTTTATTGAAAATAGTCATGAAATATTTTAGAGGAAGCTTCATGAAAATAAGGCTTTATAAAACAGTAGAAATCCGTTCGTGCCGTATAAGTTAAAAAAACATTCTTCGTACTTTTGTCGGAAAAGTCAAAAAGTACCTCGTACGAAAAAGCGACAAAAGATTTCTTTCATATTCTTTACTAAAACTCACCGAAGGGTAAAATTGGATTTAAACTATTGTAAGTGGATGTAAATAATATTACATATTTATGAAACATGGATGTGGATGATAAAATACACCCCAGTAAATACTTATAAACAATCTCGGATAAAAATGAGATTGTGATATTTCCCTTACCTTATGTCCGACTTGCTTTGTAAGTGTCCGAACCTCCTGTATAATGATTTAAATCATGTTATTGACTTATTCCAGAATCATATTCATTGTTATGATATCATATATGGTTCACTTATGACATTATATTACCCGTTCTTTTGTAAATTCCATGTTAAAGAAGCGTTTTGGGTAAAATCGTTTCATTTATCGTAGGTGTTTTGACTTGTTGTTCTTGACATCATTATTACTTATATCATGATTTACTTAATTCCAGAATATAAAATATGATTTATATATCATATATATTCAGTATATATATATATATATAATAGGTAGATAAATAAAATGAAAAACACTGTTCATGGAGACGGTAGTCCGTACGTACGCATGAACGCTGTTTTCCTTTCCTTATTGTCTTGAAATGGAAGTAAGTAGATGACATACATATGTATATATATACATAAATCCAGTAGCTTTATAATGTCATATATTTCATTATTATTTCTTATATATACATTATAATCATTTTTAAATGGTTAACATGGAGAATGAATCTCATCGCGTCGTGGAGACGGTATTCCGTACGTACGCACGAGCGATGATATCATTTCTATAAATATTGAATTGAATTGGAGTGGATTATACAATATATCAGAATCAATATGATGTTGTAATAACTATGTATAGTTATTCTTTACACCATTATACCCATCCATGTAAGGTGGTGGTGGAAAATAGATTACACCACGGCGTGGAGACGGTATTCCGTACGTACGCACGCGCGGTGATTTCTTTTTCCGTAGGATGGATAGATTGTGAAATAGGGTTGTTTCATACTTATAATAACATATCAGTATATGAGTGATACTGATGTTATTACTTCATAATGAAACAACCTAAGAAGAATAAGTGGAAGAAGAAATAAAGATGAAAGAATTGGTAACGGTAATTAACTCTTCTTTGAAGTGCCTCTTTGAGACCTCCTCTTAGGGCACTAAAATTGGTCTTTGAGGAAGACCAGAACCTCTAGGATGTTTCTAGGGAAGTGTAGAGGAGAAATTGGCAGGGGTTGGCCGAGCTTGAGTGCTCAAATTGGTGTGAGGAGGAGGGGGAGGAGGTGTCCTTTTTATAGGGGAGGAGAGGGGTACCTTAAGAATTCTTAAAAATATTAATTTATAATAAATCTAACCCCACTTAAAAACCTCCAAAAATGACTCATATTCGAAGCTTAGATGAGATAGGGTTGTAATCTCATCAACCAATCAAATTTAGACATGTTTGGATCTTATTTTAAACCTTATCAATTAGATTTAACTCTAAGTTAAATAATTTAACTTTTACCGTGTCTTTTTGTTTTCTTTCACTATATGGTTAATACACTTACTATAACATGCCAAACGAACCCCAAATTGTTTATTATTAATATATATATCCTTATCTAAGTCATTTGGCCGAACCTTAGATTTTTAGGAATAAAATAACAATTAATAATATAATATTTGATTTAAAAACTATTTTGTGTCAATTTTGACACTATTTGATATATGATTTTTGTGAAAGTCATAACAGAATTAAATGTTCGAACCAAGTTGATTAAATCAACATTAATATATCATAGTAACCTAGAAAATTAGTGAAATTCATAAAAAATCTCAAATTACATTTATTTTGGTGTTTATAACATCAATTATGTCAATATTTCATTAATAAGATAATTACTGCATCATCGTTGTGTCATAAATAAATTAAATTATTTGATGTCTAAAAATTACAAATAAAATACCATCATGTAGGAAATCTTTTTAGATTTCTAATGAATATTTACAATCGAATTTATCTTATGTATAACCCCATATTAAAAATGATTTACTTATTAAACTTTGATTTTAACTATTTTAACCCTTCTTTAAATAAATTAATAATAAATGTCCTAATCTAATCCAAGTGGGCCTAAATGGTCATATTTTATTCCTAAGTTTGTTTTTGGTCTAATTACACTTGTCCAATAGAATTAGGACATGTGTTAGGGTAATAGTAATATCATATTTACCGTTAGTTACCCTATTTACTATTAACCGCGGTAAAAAAATAAAAAGTTACTATTCACCAAAAAATTATTTTCATCTCATTGAACCACATTTTAGTCCTTTATATTAACCGTGTCTCTCGGATTTTCGAAATTCCATTCACAGAAGCGGCAAAATTATGTTTTATGAAAAATTCAGTTTTTTTTAACTACCACTTAGTAGTTTCACTATTCATCAAAAATTGATGTTTTTCAGAACAATGCCAAAATTTCATCCTAAGCTATATTTCATATTCCGAATTCAAAAATGAAATCTATTTTACCAAATTCATAACATAGAAGTTGCATTAATTAATTTTATAATTAAATCCCGCTGTTAAAATAAATAGCGTGTTTTTAGGAAACAATATATATCAAAAGATTGACACTTGATTATGTCTTGTTTAAATGTGAAATTACAACCAATGACCAACATTGTTTTAAATTGTAAAAATATATTCTAAATATACTTTAAAACCACTCAAATTAATAATTTATCACTATTAATTATTTCGATTAAAAAAGTTGTTTTTAATTATAATTTAGTAATTTTTCACTATTCATCAGAATATGAAAGTTATCCGAAAAGTACCAAAATTTCACCTTAGGCTAAATTCGATACTCCGAATCCAAGAATGAAGTTCATTTTGAAAAATAAGATTTAAATAATTTTAAAAAGTGGTTATTACTATTCATAACGGCTAGTTTTAATAATATTTTAATAGCACATCGTTGTTTAGTGAAACTCGGTATTGCGTATTACACACGCTATCGAGGAAGGTCGCGATTGCGTGTAATTCAAGGTAAGACAAGGATGCGTGTTGTGCAAGCTCCTTTTGGTGTAGCGTACAACACAAGACATTAATAAAAGAATATTTTTTTATAAAATCTTGGGCTGTTACATTCTACCCCCCTTAAAATGAATTTCGCCCTCGAAATTCGTCGGGGTTATAAATGGTTTACTATTCGAAAGTTTCTTTAATAGAAACCCACATCGTAAAAAGGAATATCAAAACCAATCTTTAAAAACAAAATTATGAAACGTAATGGTTACCCAAATAAACTAATCATTGGGTTTCCACATAGGTGAAAATATGGATATGGAAGAGAAATCTAACCATCATGTTCTGATGGAGAGTGGTAGAGAACATGGCTATGGAAAAGCCAGTAATCACAAATCCATAGATTTGTGATGATATAAGGTACCATCTGATTCATCAGGTATAAGATCACTAGGACAACATTTTTGGTTTTCAAGATCATTTCCCCTAAAGTTGAAAATTTGAATTAGAATAAATACTTACTTTATTTTGGTACAATCTCACTGTTGTTCGTGCCTTGAACAATTTCCACTTCATCTCTTAAATAAATGAAGTTGAATTTGTTATTCGTGAAGTGTTAGCAGATCATGTGATAGAATGACGGGTCATCCCATTTGTCTCAAACAAAAGGTTAGCAAAAATTATATGCATAAATCGATCTATAGTGAGATTAATCATATATGGTTCCTAAAATGGACTTATACTTCATATATCATACTGCTTAATATAATAAAACTAGTTTCTACTAAACAGGGACTTCCTGTAGGCCAGTGGTAGGCGATAAAGGCCAGTCGCACTTCGGTTGTGGGTTCGATTCCCACAGCCTTGTCTGAAGCGATGGGTTGTCGCCCATCCTGCAGGTTGTCCTTTTTATAAAACTATATTACTATAACATCCCATCAATAATATCGAAAAAACTTCTATCCTTAAACAATACTAACTTATGTCCAACATAATCCATTTCAATCTTTAGGCTTATCCATAATATTGCAGTCCACTCTCATAACATAGTGAAAACGATTACCAGAGATTTAATACCATCGTTGATCCCCATATATCATAAGATATGTTTTGTTGGTCACATTCCAAACATTCAAAGGCCTTAATCTTGTACTCTCTTGAATACCCATTGAACCTTAGTGAAAACTTGAATGCAGTTAAAAGTTAACACTTTTCACATACCGAAATCCTCAAAATTCTATATACTCAAACCATGATATCACTTAGTCCTTATATCAATCATGAGCTCATGAATACTATTAAACATTTCATTATCTTCTTATCCTTTCATTATGCACTTATCATCTACTTTCCAAAAGTATCTGAATAACCTTTCATGGTTACTGGTAACATTAATCAGACAACAATGTAACAATCCTTACATGTCTCTTTATTCCATAGTACCATGAGATTACTTATACAACATTACACATGATAAACATGTAATCATTCCACTACATTCTTAAACCATTAACCGAGCTTCAACAATTCTTTCATCTCACATATCATTTGTAGTCTCTTCATCATCATCCACATAAATACTACCCATATGGCCATACTGATTCTCTTCATGAGTCTTTCCCTTAGGACATTGGTTTGCATAATGCCCATACATTCCACATTTAAAACACTTAACCATTTTTGATGTCGTAGCAATACCATTATCCTCATCCATGGTGTTAACTGAACCTTTTCCTTTGCACTTACTTTCTTTGTGTCCTTCTTTTCCACACCCAAAGCATCTTCCAGTTCCTTTGAAACATTCTCCTTGATGCCTCTTCCCACATGAATTACATAGGGGAAATTGAACTTTCTTTCCTCTATGATTATCATGAAACTCCATCTTTCTCTTATTAGCCGAGTCAGGAAACTTACCAAATTTTACTTTATTGATCATATTATGAGATTGCTGATTCGGCATAATAATTATGTTTGGACTTCCAAATCCCATTTCATTATGAAGAATATCATTCCATTGTCCATCATATCCTCCATTATCGTGAATCATCTTGTTTCCAGCCATTTTCTAAAACCCAAAAAGAATAGTGTGAGAGGCAAAAATCATGCTAGGGAAAACAACATAATAAAGGGGGAGTACCTTCAATATCTAACATCTTAGGTTTAATTCTATGATCATTAGCGTAGTTCTAGTACTATAACTTATACGTATACTTAACCTTAGGGACATCCCTAGACATACCGTAGAAATATCTCTAGGGATCTCACTAACGTTTTCGCATCCTAGTTTCCAAAGGTTGACTAAACCTTTCCTCTGATACCAACTGTAGAGACCCGAAGCCTGACGTACATGGACATTACATTACTTTTGCGGAATACTTAGTACATAACAAAAACACACACACAAGGATCGTAATAGTTTAGTGTCTTTGGAAACTCGGAACATAATCTTCTAATCGTGGTGAAAGATCTCCAATATCTCCCATAAAGATCTTCCTTTTTTTTACCTAAAACCTTTCTTTATATCCTGGGGAAAAGAAAACATAAAAGGGTGAGCTCAAATGCTCAGTAAGGGTACACAAAAGAAATATAAATCTCATCGTATACACAAGCACATAACTTTTGGAAATCTTAACCTGCAAAAGAGATCATAATTTCATAACATGGGATAAATCATGGAAGTGAAATGTAATCACAATAATCATAGCTTAAAACATGAAACTTTGTGGCATACACACATAATCATGGAAAATCATTTCTTGTTAGTCATGACTCATTGCCAAGACTATCTTAGTGGACAAAGTCCCTTTCTGAACCGAGTTCACTCCTCGTTTCAGTCCTGTATCACTGAACCGAAATAACCTTCCGTTCCAGCCATGTCTATCTCATGAGATATAAAATCATTACCCAATGCATTGGAGGGAGATATAGGTCCCACCCATCTTATAATTAATCCTTTCTTATGTGTTCCACATAATCATAAAACATACATCATTGCATAACACATGTAACAAAAATGGGATTCTTGAAACATCATGACATCATAAATCAATTCATATAAGATAAAGGAATTCATAAACATAATTCCATCACAACATAGTCAAATCAATGTAAAAATATGGATAGAAACAGAACCCTTTATTATCTTAGATGAAAAATAATTTTGATAAAACACTTGAATTGAATTCTTGAGGAAAATATCCTTTCTTCTTCAAAATCAAATTTCTTTTCACAAAACATCATGCAATTTTAAAAGAAAGAGATTTTATTGAAAATAGTCATGAAATCTTTTATAGGAAGCTTCATGAAAATAAGGCTTTATAAAACAGTAGAAATCCGTTCGTGCTGTATAAGTTAAAAAAAACATTCTTCGTACTTTTGTCGGAAAAGTCAAAAAGTACCTCGTACGAAAAAGCGACAAAAGATTTCTTTCATATTCTTTACTAAAACTCACCGAAGGGTAAAATTGGATTTAAACTATTGTAAGTGGATGTAAATAATATTACATATTGATGAAACATGGATGTGGATGATAAAATACACCCCAGTAAATACTTATAAACAATCTCGGATAAAAATGAGATTGTGATATTTCCCTTACCTTATGTCCAACTTGCTTTGTAAGTGTCCGAACCTTCTGTATAATGATTTAAATCATGTTATTGACTTATTCCAGAATCATATTCATTGTTATGATATCATATATGGTTCACTTATGACATTATATTACCCGTTCTTTTGTAAATTCCATGTTAAAGAAGCGTTTTGGGTAAAATCGTTTCATTTATCGTAGGTGTTTTGACTTGTTGTTCTTGACATCATTATTACTTATATCATGATTTACTTAATTCAAGAATATAAAATATGATTTATATATCATATATATTCAGTATATATATATATAATAGGTAGATAAATAAAATGAAAAACACCGTTCATGGAGACGGTAGTCCGTACGTACGCATGAACGCTGTTTTCCTTTCCTTATTGTCTTGAAATGGAAGTAAGTAGATGACATACATATGTATATATATACATAAATCCAGTAGCTTTATAATGTCATATATTTCATTATTATTTCTTATATATACATTATAATCATTTTTAAATGGTTAACATGGAGAATGAATCTCATCGCGTCGTGGAGACGGTATTCCGTACGTACGCACGAGCGATGATATCATTTCTATAAATATTGAATTGAATTGGAGTGGATTATACAATATATCAGAATCAATATGATGTTGTAATAACTATGTATAGTTATTCTTTACACCATTATACCCATCCATGTAAGGTGGTGGTGGAAAATAGATTACACCACGGCGTGGAGACGGTATTCCGTACGTACGCACGCGCGGTGATTTCTTTTTCCGTAGGATGGATAGATTGTGAAATAGGGTTGTTTCATACTTATAATAACATATCAGTATATGAGTGATACTGATGTTATTACTTCATAATGAAACAACCTAAGAAGAAGAAGTGGAAGAAGAAATAAAGATGAAAGAATTGGTAACGGTAATTACCTCTTCTTTGAAGTGCCTCTTTGAGACCTCCTCTTAGGGCACTAAAATTGGTCTTTGAGGAAGACCAGAACCTCTAGGATGTTTCTAGGGAAGTGTAGAGGAGAAATTGGCAGGGTTTGGCCGAGCTTGAGTGCTCAAATTGGTGTGAGGAGGAGGGGGAGGAGGTGTCCTTTTTATAGGGGAGGAGAGGGGCACCTTAGGAATTCTTAAAAATATTAATTTATAATAAATCTAACCCCACTTAAAAACCTCCAAAAATGACTCATATTCGAAGCTTAGATGAGATAGGGTTGTAATCTCATCAACCAATCAAATTTAGATATGTTTGGATCTTATTTTAAACCTTATCAATTAGATTTAACTCTAAGTTAAATAATTTAACTTTTACCGTGTCTTTTTGTTTTCTTTCACTATATGGTTAATACACTTACTATAACATGCCAAACGAACCCCAAATTGTTTATTATTAATATATATATCCTTATATAAGTCATTTGGCCGAACCTTAGATTTTTAGGAATAAAATAACAATTAATAATATAATATTTGATTTAAAAACTATTTTGTGTCAATTTTGACACTATTTGATATATGATTTTTGTGAAAGTCATAACAGAATTAAATGTTCAAACCAAGTTGATTAAATCAACATTAATATATCATAGTAACCTAGAAAATTAGTGGAATTCATAAAAAATCTCAAATGACATTTATTTTGGTGTTTATAACATCAATTATGTCAATATTTCATTAATAAGATAATTACTGCATCATCGTTGTGTCATAAATAAATTAAATTATTTGATGTCTAAAAATTACAAATAAAATACCATCATGTAGGAAATCTTTTTAGATTTCTAATGAATATTTACAATCGAATTTATCTTATGTATAACCCCATATTAAAAATGATTTACTTATTAAACTTTGATTTTAACTATTTTAACCCTTCTTTAAATAAATTAATAATAAATGTCCTAATCTAATCCAAGTGGGCCTAAATGGTCATATTTTATTCCTAAGTTTGTTTTTGGTCGAATTACACTTGTCCAATAGAATTAGGACATGTGTTAGGGTAATAGTAATATCATATTTACCCTTAGTTACCCTATTTACTATTAACCGCGGTAAAAAAATAAAAAGTTACTATTCACCAAAAAATTATTTTCATCTCATTGAACCACATTTTAGTCCTTGATATTAACCGTGTCTCTCGGATTTTCGAAATTCCATTCACAGAAGCGGCAAAATTAAGTTTTATGAAAAATTCAGTTTTTCTTAACTACCACTTAGTAGTTTCACTATTCATCAAAAATTGATGTTTTTCAGAACAATGCCAAAATTTCATCCTAAGCTATATTTCATATTCCGAATTCAAAAATGAAATATATTTTACCAAATTCATAACATAGAAGTTGCATTAATTAATTTTATAATTAAATCCCACTGTTAAAATAAATAGCGTGTTTTTAGGAAACAATATATATCAAAAGATTGACACTTGATTATGTCTTGTTTAAATGTGAAATTACAACCAATGACCAACATTGTATTAAATTGTAAAAATATATTCTAAATATACTTTAAAACCACTCAAATTAATAATTTATCACTATTAATTATTTCGATTAAAAAAGTTGTTTTTAATTATAATTTAGTAATTTTTCACTATTCATCAGAATATGAAAGTTATCCGAAAAGTACCAAAATTTCACCTTAGGCTAAATTCGATACTCCGAATCCAAGAATGAAGTTCATTTTGAAAAATAAGATTTACAGAATTTTAAAAAGTGGTTATTACTATTCATAACGGCTAGTTTTAATAATATTTTAATAGCACATCGTTGTTTAGTGAAACTCGGTATTGCGTATTACACACGCTATCGAGGAAGGTCGCAATTGCGTGTAATTCAAGGTAAGACAAGGATGCGTGTTGTGCAAGCTCCTTTTGGTGTAGCGTACAACACAAGACATTAATAAAAGAATATTTTTTTATAAAATCTTGGGCTGTTACAAACATCCACCCATTGCTTTGTGGTAAGGGCTACAATGTTCAATATTCAAAATGAAATGCTATACAATAGACCACTTCCAAAAATTCATTTGAGAGTGTTAATAAGAATATACCTTGAGCTGAGCATAGAGATACCTATTCTAATTCACGGGGATGATATTAATATGGTCGAATATTGTTTTGAAACATTCATCGCATGGCCATAAAATCTTGTAAACAGGCATGTCGACATGGTGGTATTCATTTCCAATTTAAATTTCAAGCTAAACCATTGAAAATTTATGAAAAAATGTCTGAATTGATGAATTATATTAAAAAACACAAAGAGAAGAGGATGAAATGAAAAACCATTTCAAAATCATCAAACTGACCAACCAACCTATCAAAAAGAGCTACTGAAAGCACCATTACCCTGCCCGTTCTATATCCACATTTACAATTATTAAAGGATCATGTGGATACAACTTAAAATATGGTCATAAAAACATATTTGATTTTGAATAAAATATGTATGGATATAAAGATCAATACTTCATTGGTGTTGAGAGTGAATGTGAAATCATCTTTTATGATTGGCTAGGTGGATCCATTTTAAATGTATACATGAGGTATCATTCCATGATTGTTTTTTAAAAGCTGATATTATATGTTAATTATGTATAAATACATTTCATATTTTTGGAATATTTATATATGAAAACCAATTTACGGTATTTTCCCATGAAAAAAATTCAGACTTGTTTGTCCTCACATCTCCTCTATAGATAAAAAAAATATAACAATAAAAAGGATGGAATATTGGCAGGTCTGATCATATCATTTCAAATAAAACATTGGGATGACAGACTCTATTTAATACCAACGGTGCAGGTGTAAAACTATACAATTTAATCATATCAAATATAATTTCATTTATAACATTAATTATTCTTTTTTTGTGTTTTTAGGCATCATTGGATGCTCATTGCAGTAAATTTGGATACTCCAATGATTTATTTCTTAGATTCAATGCATGGATATCCAACAAGTTGTCCACACATGATGGAATTTTTCAATTTGTAATACACTACATCAAATGTTTTAGAACTAAATATCAATTAATATAATATATATTATCTTTAAATAAAGATTATATTATGATAGGGCAGTGCATCACTATTGTGAAAACAAGGAATGAGGTCAGGGGCTAATGAAAATGACGAAGACAATTTCTAAGAATGGATAAGTATCAGAGTATGTATAATAATATTTCACTATCTAAATGCATATCAAAACAAATTACTTATTCTCCTCAATTTTTCTACAGTGTCTGAAACAAACCAATGGAAATGATTGTGGTTATTGTGTGTATAAATTTATGAGAGTGGTCAAATACCATGAACAGACTATCATCCTCGAAGAGGTATTTTGAAGAAAATTAATATTTAATTTAGAATATTTATTATTCCTTTGTGTATATATATTTTTATAGTACAATAATTATTGTTGGAATGTATCTTATTCATAAGACAATAAAGATGTTCTTAGAAATTAATGGGCACCATACCTGATAGAATAATGTACACAAATAGCTTGAAGATGTTACATCCATAGATGTAGTGAATTGTTTTATATTTATGTTTAATTTTCTTTTTTTCAATATTACACACATACAAATTTTTTTCTTATATAGTTGGATTCCATTATTTGAGTTGGGGTGGTTCGTTTGAATATGCTCATGTTCGTGAGAAATAAGACTTCAAGGCTGCAAACCAAAATACAATGGTAAGTTAAAGTTTTTTTAATATACCTTGTTTTTCCTAATAATATCATATGTTCTCTACTATATTAACATAATCAAAATTAAATGTTTATCTACTTATTCAGACAATGTCTTCCACATAATTATTATTGGCTCCAAAATCTTGCACGTAAGGAAGGGACGGAAAAGAAGCCCCGCATGCTGCCTCGCGAAGCTATGGCGCGAAGCACCCGCCGCCCCTTCATGCCATGTGAGCTCCACCTAGCGGCGCCCCTTGCCTATAAATACTGCGTTCCCCCTGAGCCCAGGGGGGGAAAATCTGACCTTTTGGCTTCTCAACTCCCGAATCACGAAGCACCCTCCGCCCCGGGAATCATGAGCTCCGCGAGGTATTTTTACTTCGCGAGATTCCTTTGCCTTGTCTCGTTTTGAGCCCCTCTTCCGAGAGGGATGCCCTTCGCGAAGCCCAGGGAATTTGCAAAGGAGTGAGATTACCAAGGGAACACTGGCAGCCACAGAGCGTTTATGCTTCACGAAACACCCATCCTGTACTAGTGATCCCCATGCCAAGGCATGGTCGCTGCATATCTCGAAGCACACTACCTCGCAGCACCTTGCTTCGCGAGGCACCTCTACTTCGCAATGCAGTGCTCCGTGAATACTATTACACTTCGCGAAGGACCCCCCATTCACACCTCTTCCCCATGCTAAGACCAAGGAACTCCACTTCACGAATCACACTCCTTCACTTGGAAATTCATCTTCCCGTGCGACCCTCCAGGTTTGCACGATGTGATTTCAAAATCCCATGGACAACACCACCCGTAGCGTTGCTTCGCCTATTGCTTCTTCACATAGGCACGGTAATGACTATTGCTTCTTCGTATAGCCACGCTAACGTGGACCCCTCGATGGTTCACTCTGCGATCCCCTTTTACCATGGCCTTGCTAGTACCTTCCCTCCCCCAAGGAACAGAGGGTACCGGTTATGTAAGTCCTAGGGATGTGGAGTAAACCCACTTCGTCCGAGCTGCAGGACGTTAAACTGCCAAGCACCTTGTCCTCAACACATGACCTTAAACTGTGATCTGGCCCCGTGCCTCACACATAGGGTCCCCCCAGCTCGAACATTTTTTACGCCACTTGTCTCCACAGAGACGGGGTCACCCCTCCACAAGGGATGATATCCTCCTTCTCAGAGTAGTGTATGTCCATGGGAGAAGGGCAACCACCCCGGTATAAGCCCCAAGCCTCTCTTACAAAAGGTGGCACCCATACACCTCCGTAATTCTCCACTGCTAAGGCTAGCAGAGGGCGCAATAGGGAATGAGGCACCTTCCATTGTTAGTCCCAAATCCCTCTCCCGCTGCGCTTTCTCGCACTTCGGGCCTCCATCCTGGAGTAAGTACCAGCACCATGGGCGGCCTAACGCACAAGCCCCTCTTCGCTTCTCACAGATGCACCCTTCGCGATGTGATCGTCAGGTCCTTGATGCCTCTTGTTTCTCATACCGAGCATGACTCACATGGGCTTAGAGTAAGCATCGGCCATGGAAATGCCCTCGTCCCACATGACGTTAAACTGTATGCCCTCATCCAGCATGAAGTTAAACTGTATGCCCTCGTCCAGCATGACGTTAAACTATATGCCCTCATCCAGCATGAAGTTAAACTGTATTCCCTCGTCCAGAATGATGTTAAACTGTATGCCCTCGTCCCGTATGACCTTAAACTATATGCCCTCGTCCAGCATGACGTTAAACTGTATGACCTCATCCAGCATGACGTTAAACTGTATGCCCTCATCCAGCATGACGTTAAACTGTATGCCCTCATCTAGAATGACGTTAAACTATATTCCCTTGTCCCACATGACCTTAAACTGCACACCCATTTGAACTACGAGGCCTTTGATCCATGTCACAACATGGTACGTAGGAAGCCTCCACGAGGTTCAAGCCTACCCATCATTTCTTCACGTCAAGTTCTACCTTCGTCCAGCATGATGTTAAACTGCATTCCAGTCTGACGGCAAGTTGTTGTGACCAACCCAAACTATGAGGACTTTGATCCATGTCAATCCATGGTACGTAGGAAGCCTCCATGAGGTTCAAGCCCATCTTCCATCGGACCAAGGTCCTTTCCTCACGTCGGTTCGCTGACACCCACCATCCCATACTACGAGGACTTTGATCCATGTCATGGAATGGTATGTAAGAAGCCTCACGAGGTTCAAGCCCACCACCAGTGGACCCCCGGGTTTGCCTTCACGTCGGTTCGCCGACGAAGCCCCCTGAACTACGTGGTCTTTGATCCATGTCAAGGCATAGTACATAGGAAGCCTCCCTGAGGTTCAAGCCCACCACCTGTTGGTCACTCCGACCCTCTTCACGTCAGTTCACCAACACCTGTGCAGCCTAGTGTGTAAGTCCCACACCATCTGGACCAAGGTCCTCACTCACGTCCGTTCGTGGACACACCACCAGAACTACGTGGTCTTTGATCCATGTCAAGGCATGGTATGTAGGAAGCCTCCATAAGGTTCAAGCCCATCACCCGGTCATTCTAACCTCACTCACATCGGTTCACCCCCGTCCCGCATGACGTTAAACTGTATTCCACATTCCATTTGAACTATAGTGCCTTTGATCCATGTCAAGGAACGGTACGTAGGAAGCCTCACGAGGTTCAAGCCCACCACCCATCGGACCAAGGTCCACCATCACATCGGTTCGCTGACAACACCCATCAGACCAAGGTCCACCCTCACGTCGGTTCACTGACAACACCTATCAGACCAAGGTTCACCCTCATGTCGATTCGCTGACAAAACCCATCAGACCAAGGTCCACCTTCATGTCGATTCGCTGACAACACCCATCAGACCAAGGTCCACCCTCATGTCGGTTCGCTGACGATACCCATCAGACCAAGGTCCACCTTCACGTTGGTTCGCTGACGATACCCATCGGACCAAGGTCTACCTTCACGTCAGTTCGCTGACAACACCCAATGGACCCACAGGTTCACTTTCATGTCGGTCCTCCGGTGCACCATCCCGAACTACACAGACTTTGATTCCCTGACACGGGGATACGTAGGAAGTCTCTTCGAGGCTCAAGCCCAACTTCACTGTCACCCTTGAAATATTCTCATTTCATTCCCCCTCCACTTCATTCATCCATCCATCATCCATCTTGATTCTCACCCGGGTTGCTACATCCCGGTGGGATCATTCCATCCACCTCCCCGCTGCTCCTAGCAGTACATGGGATGCTATCCATGTGTAAGCCCCATCATATCTCCAGGTCGTTGTCCTCTGTGTACACCCTGATTTATCACCCCTCTAAAATACGCTGGTTTTTATCCTTATTATCTTCATAAGGTACGTAGGAAACCTTCAAGAGGTTCAATCCCAGCCAATGGTAATCCATGGTGTCCCCCATCTTGGGGCGCACTTCCCCTGATCTTCCCTCGGTGGGGTTCAGATCAGCCATTACGGTGTGACGCCCCCTCTCCTCAGGGCACACCACCTCCGATCCATCTCTATGGGATGTTCTGATCACCCTCATTCCATCTCTCCATGACGTTAAACTCACGACCTACCTCGTGATAAACATGAGATGCCTGAGGAAAACCATAGAAGACATGCCTTTGGAGTAACCATCTCTACTAGACGATAATCTTGCAACATACCCCGTGTCAAACATAGGAAGCTGAGGAAAACCTCAGATATATGCCTAGGGCGTATGATTCCCCGCGCTCGATGTGGGATGCCTCGGGCTTCCACGCCCTCAAGAAGTCCCATGACAAGGGACAAAAGACAGACATGCCAGTTCCCCAGCATACAGACACGCTACTGATGCCTCGACATGACTACTCCCCCAACTGAAGGTTACTGCCCTGACTGGACCCTTTGGAATGTCCTGACAGAAGCGGTGTAATTAACTGGCATCCATGGAAACATGGCACCGAGAAGAGTTTCATGAACAACGTATTAAATCTATGAGGGAGACTCAGACTAGGTGATGAGTTATGAGGAGGAATTCACAGAAGGAAGAACCTACATCCCATCATCTTGGTTTCGATCAAGGAGCACATGTCTTTGAATAAGGAGCAAATGTCGCCCGCCTTTGGATAGCGAGAATGCGGGGCCACAAGCTGTGTGTCCTCCACAGACGGATGCGCGCGCCCCAACGATAGAATCAGAAACAGAAATGGTGAACCCGATGGGAAATTATTCTCCTCAATGTGGAGATTAGTAGCGTTCGGGACACCAGTAGATTAACATGTCACCAGATCCAGATATCCGGCACCAGGTCCCGCCAAGAAAATAGCAGGCCTGACGTGAAACTCACCGTAAGTTGGGACAGTAGAACATGTGGCATTCTGTTCTGCACCATTTTGGCATGGATCCTTCTTAATGACGTGGAGAATGGAATGCCGCTGGAACACTGGTTTTCAATCCTTTTCTTCACAGTGATGATGAGTTGATCTCTCAGTTTCCCAAGAACCGGGTTGCTGGTATGGAGATACGATCACCGCCCGCTCGCCTACGCAGGGGCAGGTACAATACAGGTACAGTCGCACTGCATGGATCTGCTGCCGCCATGACGTCCTCTACATCCGTGAATACGGGGTGCCCTCATCCCCTCTCCCCATCAGAGGTCATCCAGGGAAGGGTGATCAACAACCTTATACACAGGTACGAGGAGGAAGTGGTCATCCCAACTCGGGATATGGCCCTCCTAGACCTGGATGCATCCAGGCCCCGCCATCAACTTCTCCCTCAAAGGCCGCACGGGGATCCCCTGCTCCCCACCCCAACGTTCAATTGTTTTGGGAGCCTATCCCCGGAACACCTCGATGACTTCCCGCCTTACGCTGATGAGGCGGGTGATGTCCGGCTCGGCCCACTCAGAGTCCCAAGTCAAGGGCTCCAGCAAAGTGCTCCCAAACGAATGCATCAGCACCACCGACCAGCTTCACCAGAAGAGCAGGTAGGTTATGCCCCTGCACCACCTGCGCCAGCCCGTCTGACCCGGCATCAGCGTCGGGCCCGAGTTGAGGAATCTTGTCACAGGGTGTCGACGTCAACAGCTACTGAGTCCCGAGCCACCGTTGACGTGCATCATGGAGTCCCGGCATACACTGAGTATGGGCACTCCTTCACCCGACCATGATCGAGGCCTCAGCCGCCCCATGGTTAGGCTGGGTTGACACTCAGGGTCGCAGGCCTGAGCGATGATTGCTGCGAATTAATCTGCGGTAACGTCACTCCATATAGAGGGCCTCCCCGTACCACTATTCCATAGAGCGTGGGCCTCCCCCACTCTGAAGCTCATCACAGAGACATGCCTCATGCTACCCCCATCTTGAAGAAAGACCGGCCTCGCAGCAGAGATGGTCAGTGCGGAAACCTCTCCCGTGCCCACCATGCAGGGTATGGAGTCCCCCCTCCTACCCCTGACCATCGATGTGAAGGCAGTGTCCATACGATCCCTCTACAACATGGGGGTCCTCCCTACATCCTCTCTGCAACTGGAGAAGGTCCTCCTTGCCCCGGAAACTCGAGGAGTGAAGGTCAGCCTCACTCTGCCCACGTGGGTACTGTACATGGAGTCCCTCCCCATGTGCCCTTCAACATTTGCCCTGGTGCCCCTCACACCCTGGTTATCTCAAGAGGGAGCCCTCTCCGCCATGGTGTCAGTGACACCCCGAGACCCTATGTTGAAGATCAACCTTGTCCTGAAAAGCCATCTAGGGGCAGGAGAGCGGGTCTTCGCCACTACAAGAAGAGTCCTGGGAAGGCCCGGTTGGAGATCAAACCTACCCGTTTCTCGGACTCTAAAGCGGAATGAGACTCAGCGATGGAACCTTCTCCCCGCTCCTCCGTGTCGAGGATAAGGTAAGGGACAAGGCACGTCAGCCTCATTCTCCCAGAATACGAGGTCCACCGGATTCCCACCTCCCTCCGCTGATACATCCAGGAGGAAGAAATTGTGGAAATGTCACAGGTCCCGACTACGCAATCACCACCGTCGTCACTAGAAGCACCCTCTACCTCTACAAGAGATCACGAGGAGCTGTTTTGGGGACCGACGACGGTAGAGAAACGGCGTAACCCATCGATGGTGGCCGCAACTCCTGCACTAGAAGTTGTGGCTATCAGCCCATCGTATCGTGATATCATGGTCATGTCACCTCACTCTTTAGAGGACGTCCCGGAATTCGGCGACCAATCATCTCGTTATCCATATTCCCCACCGCCAAGTTTACTGTCCCAGCGGTCCGCCTCGGTACCACTACCGGTCCCTCAGCCGCCCCCGTTTGACGAGTGGGGCAATACAAGGCCAGACCCCGAGTTCGAACCCAGGAGCTTCTGGAGCACTATCACAGCGGATCACTTCTCGGAGTAGTTCTGGCCGACAGCAGCGCCGAACATTCGTGCACCAGAGTCCCTACCATAGAGGAAGTGGGGTGCTTATGCCGAACCCTATGGGTGACACACTTCAGCCTTCGTTACGAGTGGGTGATGTACCCCAAGAGTCGAGAGCACTTTGAAGAAATCGGTGAGCAATGCCTCTTGATCGATTTGGCCGCACTCCCTGTGGCCCAGCACCCTAAGTCACCAGGCCGTCAGAGCACCCTTCAATGGAAATGCGTTCAGAGTTTCAATGCACTCCGCAGAGTCATCATGGAAGCTACCCCCCATGTGCAAGTCCTTGTCTGGGACACTATGCCGCTCTCCTCTTCAGTCCTATCTGATAGCAGCCCGATTCATTATGCGACATTGAGGACATTCCCTCGAGAGGGGTCGTGGTCCACATGGCTAACATAGTGGACAAGGAAGACGAGCTTGAATTTCTCGATGGAGACTTACCCCTTGAGGGCGCACTGCCACTACTTGACCCATCAGGGAGGGTTACCTGTCAGCAGAGGAACCTTCAAGGCCTCCCTGTACCCACCATGTCGCTGGCACTCAGTCGAAATTCTGATAAGGGTAAGGAGCACGTCGGAACTGTCAAGAACTCTGACCCATCCGCCTCTGTACAGAAGACGGACGGAGATCCCGAGAAGGTCGCGTTACGCTAGCAGCTTGCTGAGAAGAAGAGGCTGGTTGACGAACTATTGGCCGAGCGCGCTGTAGAGCGGCGACCCAACTATAGTAATCCCAAGCCGGGCCAGCAGGGGAAGGAACAATTCCCCCCAGTGAGATTCCTCTGGGCAACCCTGATCATGCTACTTCCGTAGACAGGGAAGAAGCCGGAACTTACGACAAGAGGGCGTGATACGTCTCGCAAAACCCTCCTGAATGACAGGGCAATCTGAGGAATCCAGCCCGGGTTCCCCCAGCCGCCCCGCAGGCCATTCGGCCATTCGCCCCACGAAATGCTGAAGTAATCTACCATGTCGATGAACCTGGAAATGCACTTGTGATTAGGGATCCCTGTCAAGACGGGGACCCCCACTCGGATGATCTTATAGAGGCACTCATCGCCCGCCACGAAGAATTGGAAACGCGGCAGGTGGTGGTCCCAACGGATGGAAATCCATATCCTGCATGGGTGGATGATATGACCACACCCCAGGTTTTTGGAACCCCACTTTATCGCCCTTCAACGGGACAGGGGACCTGCCGCAGCACTTGGCCCACTTTTCTTCAAGGTGTGGCCCTATGCTGGGGACTCCAGCCCAGCAAGAAGCCACCAAGCTCCGATGTTTCATATAAACATTGGAGGGCCCCGCATTCGTCTGGTACAGCCAGCTCCCTATCAGATCGGTGACCGGTTGGGAGGATCTCCACTGGCAGTTCCTATACCAATTCAGCTCCACCACTTGAAAGAACAGCATCGTAGAACTCTTCAGGTGCAAAAAAAGGCCTGATGAGCAAGTCTTGGACTTCATCGCCCGGTGGAAGGGACTTACATACTCCCTCGACATGCCACTGACTCAAGAGAAATTACTGAAGATGTGTGTAAGGAACATTAAAACGGAGCTGGTTCCTTCCCTGATCACCCAGAACTACCCTGGAGGGTTCCAGGATTTCTCAGATAAGGCTCAGTGCCTCGAGGAGGCTCTGCAATAGGCCAGTCAGGCACGTTTGCTGCCCCCTGTGATCCCAGCCAGGAGGGCTTCCAGAGCCGAACCCGCCGCAGTGGCCCAAATAGAAGCCCCCAGAAAATTAGAATTACAACCGGCAGCACAGTCCCCGCAACCCCACAGAGGTCCTCCTACCCAAGCGCATGCTCCTTCCCAGTAGTGACTGCCTCAGAATCGATAGGTTCCCCCCGCGTAATGCCCCACCACCACCTAGGAGAGACAATCAGGTGCCGCCTCCTCAGTAGGCCCCTCCGGACCCTCGACAGGGACAGGCCACTAAGGCCCCCTATCCGGAAAGAAGGAACTAGAACTATTCGTTCAACGAAAATCAAGTCTTTGGATACTTCCGAAGTGCTCTAGAGTAAGGGATTGTGCGCCTACACGAGTGCAGAAGGCCGGAAGAGGCGAATCTCACCGATCACCCCAACTACTATCCTTATCATCAAATTTTGGGGCACACCCTCAAGCAATGATATGTGTTTAAAGACTGGATTCAAGACCAGGTCGACAACAACATAGTCAGGTTGGGGCCAGCACCAACACAAGTAGAGGGAGTCTTTGTAGGGTCAGAGATTGGTAGCGATAGTGAAGGCGAGTGGCAGCAGGTTCTCAGCCATGGGTCCCAGAAATACGACGACTGGATGGCTTGAAAAACCATCACCCATTCCCATGGTATAATTTGGGCACGCCTGAATCTGCCGAAGCCTTCGGAGGAATCAGCCAGTACCCCTACATCGTCTTCACAGCTGACCTCTTCCCAAAAGGGAAAGCATCAACGACGCAAGAAGAAGCAACACACTCCATCACTTCCATCATCATCCCGCACTCTTGGAGACTTTATGCCCCCTGAAATGGGGATTCCTCCCAAAATCTGCCCGATGGTGGATGACTCGTCGAGCGACAGCTAGGGGTACGCTTCCCTCAACACCGTGGAGCTGGTAAAGCCCTATATGACTCCCGACGAAGGGGAACGCCAGACGAGCCTCCCCAACGTCCCCAGCCAACATCAACGTCAGCGGAACCACAACCACGCCGGTCGTTGAGGTACGTCAATGGGAACTTTCAGTCAGGCCTTGCATGCTACTGAGACCAGACAACAGGCTCAACGCATAGCTCCGCACGTGCAACCCCATCTTATGCCCTCAGTTATTCCTCAACCTCCGTTTGTGCTATTAGATCAGGAAGAGTTGCCTCGTCCGTATCACAGTCAGTCTTGCCCAGCTACAGGCCAATCTCCGCTATCCGATCCTAATCCGGCAACTACTCTCCAGGCTTCAACTAGTAGGTAGCGGGATGTACCCCGCACTAGCCAACCACCGGTTCAACGAGAAGGACCCGCTATGCCTCCAACTGCAGAACGACCTCCTGTAAGCAGAGGCTCGCAATTGGCATGAAATTATGATGTCTTGAAGCATCTGGACGGCATTCTAGCAAGGATTTGTATCCTTGAGGCCCTTCACCTATCATCTGAGATGCGCGAATCACTTGCCGAGGCCCTAAAAATCTCCCTTCAGTTTGAGACGGAGGTAGCAGCGGCAGAAGCCTTCAACAACGAGGCAATAGAGAATTTCAAATGTCAGGAAGTTACCTAGTTCTCCGGTGAAGATGAAGACCCTCCCATACAAGGGCATATTCACCCACTGTACATCACTAGCCACTTCAATGGCGTGGAATTCCGCTGCCGCCTCATTGACACGGGTTCTGGGATCAACCTAATCCCGACTCGGACACTATGAAAGATGGGTCTGTCTGAAGATGATTTGAAGCCCTCCAACCTCAAAATCCAGGGATATGATAGGACCGAGCAATCCCCAATCGGCATGATCTGCTTGAAGACCCAGTTCGGTGGCCTAATTTCCAACACTAAGTTCACAGTTGTCTCTCAGGACACCGCCTACAATGCATTGATGGGTAGTCCATGGCTCCATCTACACGCAGCGGTCCCTTCGTTGTATCACCAATGCCTCAAATACTCCATCAATGGTTGAGTAGGAATTATCCAAATAGATGTGCCTCCTTTTGCCTCTTGTGAAGCCCGCTATCTGGACGCCGATTATTACAAGAGCAAGGATAAGCAAATTCTAGTAAGTGAGGATGAACCCACCCCAGTCACAAGTGATCCAAGGGCAGGCCTGGAGAACGCCTACATTTTCCCGATCCATCGGTTGGAGGCCCCAACCCCAGACATGGGGCATTGTTTTGTTGTTTAGGGTATGCGAGGAAGGTGTGTTCCCATGTCCAAGCGACGACGGAAAATCACCTCGTTCTCCTACACCAACCATGCTCAGGTGATCCTGGAGCCTCCTACCCCTGTGTGGTACCGGAATTTCAAGATTATGACAACGACAGTACGTCATACGTGTCTCTTCTGCCGGGCTGGAATCAACTGACTCAGGTCGATCGTCACCACTACTTTGATGTCATCAAACGTGGCCCCTTGGGCTGAAGCCTAGATGGGATAGGATCGACTTCCTTCATTGTTATGGTCTCAGTGGCGAGTGGGTCTCCTGATACGATGACCACTGCTGCCCAAGCCGGAACCAGCTGCCCGTCAGGGTTTGATAGCCCGGAAGAAGCCCCCTTTGCGTGAGGCCCCTCCACTGGTGGAGAGGAAGATCTGGAGGATGCTCCCCCCACCTTTGAGGAAGTCATCTCTACCACGGTTTATGAACTGGTTCAGGTGAACCTTGGTAGCGAGGCAGATCCAAGACCCACATTGATCAGTGTAGCCATGTCCCCCGAGGAGTAGTAGAGGTACGTAGATTTTCTCAAGCAACACCGTGATGTGTTTGCCTAGAGTTACAACAAGATGCCCGAACTAGATCCCCAGGTATCCGTTCACCACCTGGGCCTCCCGTCAAACCATCGCGGGTTTAAGTAGCCCCCAGAAAGATGCACCCTTCTCACAGTGCTATGGTTGAGGCCGAAGTTGTCAAGATTATCAAATCCAACTTCGTCAAGGAAGTCCAGTACCTCAAGTGGCTTTCCAACATTGTGCCGATCAGGAAGAAGAATGGGAAGATCAGGGTCTGCATTGACTTCCGCGACCTTAATCGCCACTGCCCAAAGGATGAATTTCCCCTCCCAGTGACCGAGTTATTAATTGATTCTACGGCTGGGTTCCAATCCCTCTCTTTCATGGATGGGTATTCTGGATACAACCAGATCTGGATGGACCTCTAGGATGAGGATTCAACTGCCTTTAGGGCTCCCAAAGGTACCTTTTGTTACCAGGTTATGCCCTTCGGCCTGAAAAATGCAGTTGAAACTTATCAGAGGGCCATGCATCGCATATTCAGGCCGATTATCGGGACGCTGGTGCAATGCTACGTGGATGACCTAGTGGTCAAATTGCACCAGGGCCAGGACCATCTCAAAGACCTTGATAAAGTGTTCGGTATCCTCCGTTCCCGCCACCTGAAGATGAACTCGTTAAAGTGTGCCTTTGGGGTCACCTATGGGAAGTTTCATGGATTTTTTGTTAGATACTGGGGCATTGAGATTGACCCAGATAAGATCAAGGCCATCAGCCAAATGCCTCCCCCGAGAAATATTCGGGAACTTTGAGGTCTCCAAGGCTACTTAGCCTATATATGCCGATTCATCGCGAATCTGGTCGGTAAGTGTAAGCCTTTTTCCAGGAACATGAAGAAGGGTTCCGCCTACGAATGGGATGAAGAGTGTCGGACCGCCTTTGATGAAATCAAGCAGTACATTCTCCAACCTCTAGTTTTGATACCACTCATCTCCGAAAAGCCGCTGGTCCTTTACGTGACCGCCCTGGAACAATCCCTCGGTGCACTGCTCACCCAGAAGAATAAAGAGGGTATGGAGAACAGTCTCTACTATCTCAGTCGCATGCTTCTCGATACGGAGATCAGATACTCCCCTATAAAAAAGGGTTGCCTTCCGCTTGTTTTTTCCATACAGAAGTTGCGGCATTACCTGCAGCACCATGAGGTGAAATTGGTCTCTTGGGTAGACCCACTAAAGTACATCCTAAACCGCCCCATGTTGACTGGACGACTAGTACGGTGGGCGGTGATTCTCTAGCAGTTTGATTTCAGGTTCGTACCTTAGAAGAACATTAAGGGACAGGCGTTGGAAAAATTTTTAGCTGCCCATCCAACCTCTGTGGTTCAATCCCTGGACCTAGATTTTCGTGATGAGACGATCCTCTCAGTCGATCGTGTCGTCCCAAGTTGGAAAATGCACTTCGACGGTACCTCCCGGAGACCCACCGGTAGGAGGCTCAATGATCCTAAGCTCAACAGAGTGGGCCTGGGTATCATCTTCATTACCCCGGCACAAGCCGTCCTACCATACTCATTCTTTTTTTCAGAAGGTTGTACCAACAACGAGGCAGAGTCCCAAGCTCTCATCACCGGCCTCGAGTTGGCCCTTGAGATCGACGTTCCCCATCTACATGTGAAAGTAGATTTGGAGCTGGTAATCAAGCAGTTCAATGGAGATTATGTCATTAGGAATCCGGAGCTTATGGAATTGCTGGAGTACACCCTCCACCTAATGGCCCAGTTCTCCTCTCGGCCAGAGGTCACCCATGTCCCTCAGTCACAGAACGGTCAAGATGACGCTTTGTATGGCTTAGCTTTGTCGCTTGCGGAACCTGAGCAAGATGATTTGATCATACATGTGGCCCACCGAAGAGTCATTTCCCCCATCACCCAAGAGGACAATGATGGCCTGTGAGTAAGTCATCTTACTGCAGGTCCCTCTACGTCAGGGGTCCCGGGTTCGTCAGACACAGTGGTTGAAGCCACTCCCGACTGGAGGGTACCTTTTGTCAATTATCTCCAAAATGGTTGCCTCCCGGACGACCGAGCCGAGCATGAGAAAATCCGATGCCGCACGCTACAATTTACCCTCCAGAGCGGTCCCAGTCTTGAGAAGATCCTCTATAAGCGGATCTTCGATGGTGTTATCCTCTATTGCATTCAAGGAGTCAATATTTTTCAGGTTATTCAAGAGGTTTACGCTTGTTCCTGTGGTGGCCATCAAGCTGGGCCAATGCTTTCCCATCAAATCCGGAGATTGGGGTACTTCTGGCCCTCTATGATTCATGATTCTATCGAGTTTTACAAGAGATACCATGCGTTCCAAGTTCATGCCAACTTCTTGCATCGGCCGCCGGAACCCCTCCACTCCACCAGGTACTCTTGGCCATTTGTGGTGTGGGGGCTTGATGTAGTGGGACCATATCCACCAGTGACTGCTCGCCAGTGTAGGTTCATCCTAACTACTACAGATTTCTTCTGCAAGTGGGAAGAGGCAGTTCCACTCAAATAGGTCAAGGCCCGTTCCATCGTCAACTTTGTGAGCTCCAATATCGTCCACCAGTTTGGGGTCCCTCACGCTGTCCTCACCAATAATGGCACCAACTTCCGAGCGAATGAGCTGAAAACATTGTACGCCAAGTACAATATCCATTCGAACCATACGACCCGCTATCATGCATAGGAAAACGGGCAGATCGAGGCGTTTAACAAAACCCTCTCTAAAATTATGAGAAAATGGTTGGTCATAACAAGAAAAGTTGGCCGGAAAAGCTCCCCAATGACCTCTGGGATTATCGGACGATGACTTGCAATTCCAACCAGGTGATCACATATTCTTTAGTGTATGGGGATGAGGCTGTCCCACCCATTAAGATCCAACTGCCATCGTTACACACTGTAGTCTATGACCAGCAAGCGCCAGACGAGGTGGCCGAAATCCGTCTAGCTGAATTGGAAGCACTGGACGAGATCAGGCTTCATGCGCTGCACAATCTGGAAATACATCAGAATAAGATAGAAAGTGCCTTCAACAAAAAGGTTCACCGTCGCTCTTTTCTGCAGGGCGATCTGGTTTTTCCCCTTCAAGCGCCAATGATCCCCGGTCGGAAACCACCCTATCTAGAGCCTAAATGGGAAGGACCATACGTCATCCACATGGTTTACCCCAAAGGAGCATACTCCATGGAAACCACGAATGGTGAGCGCATAACTCCTCCCACTAATTCCAAGTTCCTCAAGTGATACTTTTCTTAGGGAAAAAGTTTCATGCACGACCTTAAACTGCATCTTTATCCTGCAAGACAATAAACTGCAAAATGGTCCGAGCTCTATGACCTTAAACTAAGATCTCCCCCCGTACTCACTATAAGATGTTAAACTGCAAGCCAGTTAGGCCTTCCGGACCGAGGCTCAGCCTCAGGCCCCTTGGCCTCTTCGGGCCCACAACCCTCGTCCTTACTGTAAGACGTTAAATTGCAAGCCATTCAGGCCTTCCTAACCAAGGCTCAGCCTCAGGACCCTTGGCCTCTTTGGGCCCACGAACCCCATCCTTACTGTAAGATGTTAAACTGTATGCCAGTTAGGGCTTCCTGACCGAGGCTCAGCCTCAGGCACCTTGTCCTCTTCGGGCCCACGGCCCCCGTCCTTACTATAAGATGTTAAACTGAAAGCTAGTCAGGCCTTCCTAACCGAGGCTCAGCCTCAGGCCCCTTGGCCTATTTGGGCCCACAACCCCCATCCTTACTGTAAGACATTAAACTGAAATCCAATCAGGCCTTCCTGACCGAGGCTCAGCCTCAGGCCCCTTGGCCTCTTCAGGACCACGACCCCCTGTCCTTACTGTAAGACATTAAACTGCATGCCAGTCAGGCCTTCCTGACCGAGGCTCAGCCTTAGGGCCCTTGGCCTCTTTGGGCCCACGGCCCCCGTCCTTACAGTAAGACATTAAAATGCAAGCCAGTCAGGCCTTCCTGACCGAGGCTCAGCCTCAGGCCCCTTGGCCTCTTCGGGCCCACGGCCCCCGTCCTTACTGTAAGACGTTAAACTGCAAGCCAGTCAGGCCTTCCTGACTGAGGCTCAGCCTCAGGCCCCTTGGCCTCCTCAGGCCCACGGCCCCCATCCTCACTACAAGATATTATACTGCAAGCCAGTCAGGTCTTCCTAACCGCGGCTCGACCTCAATCCCCATGGCTTTCGTCGACTCAGGCTCTCTTATGGGATTGTACGGTGTGGTGTGGGACTACGTCCTCATTCACGTCGGATTACTTGTCGTACCGTACATATCCCCAAATAAGATGAATCCCTTGTCCAGGACGACATTAAACTGCATGACACTTCCAGAACTACGTATGGATTAATTCCAATCCAAATGGGATACGTAGGAATGCTCGGAAATTTCGTCTATTGGCCCTGCCCAAAAGCCAAAATCGTCCCCTTGGGTCAAGACATACGGCGTGGTGTAGGATTATGTCCTCTTTCGCGCCGGATTACTCACCATGTCGTACACCTCCCCGGATGAGATATAGTTATCTCTTTCCCCCATCCTTACCGTAAGACTTTAAACTGCAAGCAGGTCAGGCCTTCTTGACCAATTCCTAACCATCAGGACCCTTGGCCTTTTCGAGCCCCCGGCCCTGGTCCTCTCTTATATAGGAGTGTATGGTGTGGTGTGGGATTATTTCCTCATTCACGTCGGTTTATCCAGTGTACCGTACACCTCCCCTATTTTGGGGGTATATTACGCCCCTCCTCATCCCTCATGACATTAAACTGCATCTAAAGAACTACGTATGGCTTGATTCCCATCCTCATGGGTTACGTAGGATCACCTGAATGTCTAGGCTTCGGGTCCAGCCCCATCTGTCGGGAATCTTCATCCCACCTTGGCCACTTGGTTTACCCTTCCTCCACAAGGGGATTATATGGAGTGGTATGATACTATGACCTCATTCACGTCGGTCTTTTAATAACCATGCCATGTGCCTCTCATTCTCAAGCTGTTTCGTCGACCCTTTCCGACGGTTCACCAATGTGCCTAAGGGTACTCTGGTTTATTCCCTAGAATTTCGGACTTTACTCGGACACGTCCTCACCCTCTTTTCTGGCTTTTTGTATCCCTTCAACAGGGCTTCCATAATTTTTCTTACCCATAGGGACCCCCATGAACAGCCTGGATACTATGCCCAAGGGCTCTCCTACCGTTACGGGCCAACGCCCCCGAGGGTTTTGGACAACAAATTGATAAAATCTCACGTTGCGAATACGATCAGCGGTCGATGCTTGTTTGTTGTTCCCACTTCATGCTAACGCGATATAGATACCATTTTCCACCACGTTCAACAGTTATCCTCCATCGCCACGCCAAACCCCCATTAAGCCCAAAGTGTTAGGTACACGATTCACATTCTTCTTCACTTCATCTTGTCCAAGTAGAGTTTTGAAGCTCTTGGTACTACTCCTCATTGTGCATCTGCATGTTACTGGGAAAAGGCCATGTTAATGGTGTCCTTCGGGGCTCTCTGTTGACTCCCCTTTGATGGACGCCCCAAGTATTGCGATAAGGATCCCCCCTTGTTTTCCACACCATGTTTAACTCAGGTGGGCTTAGGGATCGGGTTGACGTCTGCGCTTACTCGAGAAGTTGTCACCATCCATGGTCCGATATCTAATACCATAAACTAAGATCCATCTAGAACTACGTTCATCTTGATTCCCATCCTCATGGGATACATAGAACCACCCGGATGCCTTGTCTTCGGGTCCAGCCTATTTGGGGAGCTAGTCTCTCCCCCCTCTTTTCACCTCTTACCTCTATATAGGCCCCTCGGCCTGAGGTCTCCCTCTCGGAGTGGCATATAGTGTGATGTGGGATCATGTATCCATCAGTTGTGTTTCATGACACTGCGCACATTCCCCGCCTAGCATGGCCTCTACTACGTCTATGCTGCATGATGTTAAAATTCATTCTTGGTCCGGTCACATGACCCTAAAATGTGACGTTATCGTCCTGGACGCACGACGAAAAACGACACCGCATTGTGATGACCTCATTTTAGAGGACATCAAGTTGGGTATTGGGCATGTGCCATGCCATTTGTCAACTACTATCACGGATTGATTCTTGTGAAGACACCAAGGCCTGCTACCCTAGGCCAGTCGCTTCACAAAAAAACACTCACCTTAAAGGAAAAACAAGATTTATCAAATTCCGCTTTTTTTAGTGCAAGGGCCATTCCCGCACTTCCCTTTTTCCCCTGGCACTGGTACCTTACCATGCCACCTCTGAGAACTATGTATGGCTTGATTCTCATCCTCATGAGATACGTATGAGCATCTGAGCACTTCCCCACAGCCCCAACCTAACCTTCATGTTTCGGTCCCTCGACTCGAGCATTTCCCCAGGGAACACATGGTAAGTAGGGATTAGGTCCTCATTCATGTCGGGTTTTGTAACCGCCTCTCCATGTGTCCCCTTCCCCCCTTACCAATTCATGGTCCGAATTATACGACCCTAAACTATGATCTCCCTGTTGGAAAGGACTCTGACCCCTCTATCTAATACGTCTTGTTGTCATATTCAGATGTGTTTTTAAAAAGATCCCGAAATGCGGGATTTTCATGGGGACATTCCCCTTGTCCCATGACCAAGCTTCGTGAGCTCGCTATTTGGATCCACATCCTCTTCCACATCCAAAAGGACCCTCGGACGACATGGATACTAGGCTTAAGGGCTATCCATGGATGCTGGACCTAAGGTACCTCCAATCGTTTTGGGCCAACATCCCTAAGGATCTCTGACAACATTTGCGAAATGGTCCCATGTTTCGAACATGGTCAACGGTCAACCCTCATTTTTCTGTCCCCATTCTAGGCTAACGTGATATGGATGTTGCGTTTCCTCCACGGATAACAGTTATCCTCTATCATCATTCCCTCGTCATTTTGATCCAACTCTTGAGCATCATGATTCACACATTTCCACTTCCTCATGTTCAAGTGGAATTCCAACATATTCTGCTCTATCTCTTCCTGCATCTATGTGCGCCACATGGGCGTGTTAGTATCATGGGGCTGGTATTCACCAAGTGTCCCTTCACCCTAACCTTTACTTTTCTATGCCGAGAAAGTCTCACCACTTCTTCTTGTTTCCCACAACGAGCATGACTCACGTGGGCTTAGTAGTTTTGGAAGGATATATACCAACACGGCCAGGCTTCTCATCATCCTGCATGACATTAAACTATGCTTCTAGAACTACGTATGGATTGATTCCCATCCTCATGGGATACGTAGAGACACCCTGGTATTTTTCCTAGGGTCCATCCCATAGGAATCATTAATCCCATCCTTCCCCTTTCCGGACCCCTGGCCGGACCCCTCGCTAGAGAGGCCCTGTCCCAAAGAAGGAAGGATCCATGACCAAACCAATGGGCCCATCTGGCGTACTCCCACCACGGTGGTGTAACTACATAAGTGTTGGATTCTGTTTGGACAAACCATCACTCCATATTCCATGCTTTGCATACCCCGTTTTTGGACCCTCGTCCCCTTTCATGTCTGAAGGGACCCCCTAACGGCCTGGTCTCATGCACATCGGCTCACCTACCATCCTAAGCCAATGTCCTAGAAGACTGGTCATGTTTAGAAGGACCCCCTAACAGTATGGATGCTCGAACTAGGGTCCGCCTACTATCCTGGGCCAACGTCCCGAACGATTGACTGAAAACATTTTTGACCTGGTCCCGTGTTTCGAACATGGTCAATGGTCGACCCTCATTTGTTGTCCCCATTTTAGGCTAACGCAGTAAGGATATCGTTTCTCTGCCATAGTTAAGGATTGTCCTTTATTGTCACGCCATCCCCGAAGTGTTTTGAATTTTGGGTATCGTGATTCACACTTCCCATTTCCATCTGTTCGGACCGATTTCAGCGCCCCTAGCATTGCATCGTTCGTGCATAAGAGCACGCTAAAGAAACGGAAATTCTGCTATTCTAAGGACCTCTTTCTTTGGCCAGGCCTCTCCCACCGTCCGGAAATCCAGACTGGTTGTCCAAACCCCAGATGCCTGAAGCTTGTTTTCCACTCCCATGTTGGAAGGGACGATGAGGCAACTATCTCCTATTTCTCACATCGGGCATGACCCACGTGAGCTTGGGGAATTGTTGCTGGACGTCCCGCCAACATTATAGGGATGTAATGAACCGATGAAAAGAGTGGAAATCATGCATGCTATGGTATTCAAAAAAAATTAAAGCACGAAAGTACCATTAAAAGGTTTGTAATTTGTTACAATGCCCAGGGGTCGACTCCCCCCATGGACGGGTTGACCCTGTCAAAAGAATGTTGCAGATCCACCACCCTTCGGCTTGTGGCGTCCAAGACTTGTTGTCACAGACTCAAATCCTGCTCCTCCTCAGCAGTGGCGGGGCACAGTTCGTCAGCCGTGGCTCTGGCCCTTTCTACGCCAGCCTGAATGGTAGCCATCTTTCCAGAAGCCTACCTCATATGCTCTTCTGCCTCTACCAGCTGGTCCTTCAACCTTGAGATCAGCTCAGATTGTGCATTAAGAGAGGCTGAGTGCTTGTCTACTCAGGTATGAATCTATTGGACCTCTCTTTCAGCCTCCTCGAGCTTCTTGATGTTGGTCTCCTTCCTCCGCTGCCAGCCCACGTTGAGCCCGTGATCATACTCTCGGATCTGCACGACCATGAGATCTCGGATGAGCGCATGAGGACATTGGGTATCCACTCCCCCAGTGCACAATTCGTGTAGCCGTGAGCGAAGTCTGTCCATTTCATTCAGCCATAGGGTTTGGGGGGGTGTCCTTGATGAAGCATGTGATTAACTTCCACAATCAGCGATGGACTATGATGTTGTCCTCCTCATCAGAGGCCATTTTGTCCCAGTCTGCGCGATTGGCAAGCTCGTACGCAGGATACGCCTGCAAGAAGTCCTCGGAAGGATCTACATCTGGTATTGAATCTAGCACAACATCTGGCACCAGAGCGGGCGTGACGGGACTTGGTTCGGCCGATTGATCCTCCTCATCAGACTCCAGTTCAATAACCTCAGGCACGATCCTACTGGTGGCACTGCAGGTGATAGTTTGTGTAGAAGCATGAGGAGATGGGGGGAATATCTCCACCATCACCGGCATGCCCCTAGGAGGGATGCCGCCAGACATCCCAACCAGCCTTGCCGCAACAGCTCATGCCAATCGAAGAACTGTGCAATAGAGAGAGACATAAACATTAGTTGGCACAATCTGAATGTGACAATAATGAATCCAGTAGAGGAAACATACGGAGATCGATCTCCTAGTTCTACTCTTGAGTCGATGTTGACGGGACACCGAGGTATGGCCCTCCGTATACTGTTGGAAGTTCTAGAGATTCCTGAAGAGCCACCTTGGGTGGTTTGGCCCCACCAGACACAGAACTGGACGCAGCCGTAGGCGTCTGTTCTGAAGGTCCTGCATTGTCACCCGCCAAGGGGAAAGAGCGAGGCCTGCGTAAAAGTTCCTCCTGAATGGTTCAAATATCGGTGAGAAATCCGTGATGGCCTGAGAACAGACCGTGAGGAAGGAAGTTTGGAATGCTACCTCAAGAGCCTCGGTGAAGGCATCAGAATCTGAGATTTGGTCTCTGACTTCGCCCTCCTCCAATGGGCTCCCTCCACCAGCCTCATCCAGTCGAGAGGAATCCTCTGATTCTTCCGGAAGGGGGAAGCACTCCCTCAGATCGGTGGCTGATAGTTGTGGGGGGACCGTCCGATCTAGAAGTACCCTCACTCGGTCTTTCATTGGGCGTGGGACACCACTGGAGTGGACGTAGTCCTCCAGCTCGTCCAGGTATCTCTCCGCCTCCGCCAGAGATGCCGTGAAACCAGCCCGGACTGGGCCTATGCCCGGTAACTCCATCCCAAGATGATTAAACTGCTCCCATATCTCGGGTGGGCTGAGGATTTTCCAGTTGACATCCCCAATGTCCCAGGCCTCCGGGAAGACCGCATCCTCTGCCACATCAATATGACGCAGCCGCTTCCCTAGAGCCTGAGTGGATATCCTACGAAATCCCCTTAGTGGA
Source organism: Viscum album (assembly GCA_963277665.1). NCBI lineage: Eukaryota > Viridiplantae > Streptophyta > Magnoliopsida > Santalales > Viscaceae > Viscum > Viscum album. Next base: position 822,028 of record CAUJRU010000342.1, read on the forward strand.
TGCCCCTCCGGATGGGCCTGCTCTTCCGGAATCACCGGATCCTCCACTGCTACCACACCCTCGGTCGGCGCGGGTCTCACCACCATGACGACCCCACCACCACGAGAGGCCATTGCTGCCCTCTGACCTCGGGATAGAGGAGGCCCGTCGTCACCGACCTGAATAGTTGGCTGCCTCAGCATCTCCCCCGGATAAGCATCCTCCCAGCTAACGGCATACTCCCTCACCAATCCGAAAGCGGTGGTGGATGGAGGCAATGCAATTCGCATCTTCCCATCTTCCTGTGTGAACATGAGCCACAACTGCCTCATCACACACAGGTGCTCCTCATTACGCACCTCCCAGTAGACCTGTGGGGTCAGCTGCTAGAGGCACCGGAACTACCTCGCTAAGCGATGCGGGGTGTACGGTTCACAGAGCAGCTCATGATCCACTCGTGCCACCAAAATGCCGCCTCAAAAGGCCAGGAGATAAGCTCGGTGCTCTTCCATTCCCCACCTGTCGTCAGTGAGTATCCCCGTCAGCAATGGAAATGGGTGGAAGTTAAAATAATTTGTCATCCACACCCGGTTCAGCACCATCAGCATGGTTAGTTTGAATGGGAAGCTCTCGGCCGCATTCAGAATGGAGGGATGGAAGTTTGATCCTGGTGGCGAGATAGGGTTTGGATACTCATAAATCCCCTTGATGTGCACTGCAATCCACCCATACAAAAGGTAGAAGGGCCCTCATATCCTTGGTGGCTTCATTCCCTCACTAACATGCCGCAGCATCCTGTATAGCTTGGCGAGCATTGGAATCCCCAGATTGACCTGTTACCCCATGGCCAACACTGACGCCATGATAAACGAGTTGTGCCACACCCCCATGCTGGAATCCCTCACCGGTAGAATCCAACAATAGATAAGGGCCGCGATGAACACCACCAGCCTGACTATCGGCTATTGTTCAGTGCTGACACTGAAACCCTAAGTCTTCCATTTGTTGTCCTCCAAGACCCGCCAGTATGAGTGCTTCTTGCCCCGTTGAGCCGCCTTCGGACAAGTTCGAGGCCTCGGAGGAAACTCTCGATTCTCCGGGAAGTTCAGGAATCGCTCGAACCACTTCTTAAAGTGGACATCCCTCACTGCTTCCTTGTCCTCTCCAGGGACCAGTGCCATTAGCACCTACGCGAGTCGTGGCATCTACTCCGTATCCTCCCACATGCTCATGATGGGGAGGAACACATCATACATGGACCCCATGATCGGAACCCCCAAAATCTGGTGGACATCCCACAGGCTGATGCCCATCTCCCCATGGTGTGGGTGAAAAGTATTGGTTCTAGACGACTATCTACTCAGCAGCTCCGGGATCAGCTATTTGGGTTGGTAAATGTGGAATTGGGAGGACCATCCCGCATCATACAAACCCGCTCTCCTCATCTACTCCCCAAACTCCTCACATGAGGCGCCTACCCAGTAGGCCCATGCCCAGTCATTAGTGAAGTTTCCACCCTGGCGCAGGTCCCACTCATCGGACCACCCCTTCTTCGGATCCTGCAATGCCGCCTTCAGCATAGTACGGTACAGAGGAGGGGACGACTCTGGTTGCAGTGGCTTCCCGTAAATATTGTTCACCTGGTTGTAGAGACAGTCGATGGTGACGGGTGTGCAATCCTCCCGTGCATGACCATCGGCCGCCCTGAACCACTGGCACTGGCATGGCGTGCTCCTGAACCAGCAAGCTGGTTCGTCCCTGCTCGCCTCAGGGATGAAGACGCCATCCCTCAGCCCGAAGCCATACAAGGGTAGTTTCTTGCACTGCATATAGTTCTTCTGAACCTCTGATAGCAGTTCTGTCAAAGAAGTGTGGTCAGAGTGGCTTCAGACCATCTCCCCTAGACCCAGACAGTTAGCCATCTCGTCCCTCCGGGCGGCGTCTGCAAGGACCCCCAATAGAGCCTCTCGATGGGCCATTTCGTTTTCATCACTCGAAAAAGGATTTTTTGTTTGAACTGGATCGTGAAGCTGGCTTGCCAAGATCCCTCGTGAAGTTTGGGCGCAAAACCAAGCCGGGTAGTCTAGCCTAGGCCGGCAAACAGAAGTTCGCTTGGCGCAGTCGCAGAGTCGGAGACCCACTGTTTTCCGTGAAGCTTGATTCGCGAAGAGTAGACGCGGAGGACACGGAGCTTCGCGAAGTCGATAGCGCAAAAGGACAAGACTCGCAATAGGACAAAAGAGAGATAAACCCCCATATTTATAGGTGGTGACCCTGTAGCTTCGTGGCGCATCCCACCCACACTGAGCATTGCGACACGTCTGGACCACATGGCCGCCGGCAGCTCGGCGGGCCCCTTCGCGAGGCCGCATCGCAAACCGCTGATAATTTTGGTGATTTTACTTCATACTTCGACCCTTCGTCCCTCCACGGCTCCAAGTCTGATGGGGGGCTTTTTTTGGCACCAAAATCATGCACACAAAGAAGGGATGGAAAAGAAGCCTCGGGCACTGCCTTGCGAAGCTATGGCGCGAAGCACCCGCCGCCCCTTCGCGTCGCGTGAGATCCACTTTGCGTCACCCCTTGAATATAAATACCAGGTTCCCTCTGAGCCCAGGGGGGGACAATCCGACCTTTTGGATTCTCAACTCCCAAATAATGAAGCACCCTTCACCCCGGGAATCATGAGCTTTGCGAGGTATTTTTACTTCACGAGATGCCTTTGTCTTGTCTCGTTTTGAGCCCCTCTTACAAGAGGGATTCCCTTCGTGAAGCCCGGGGCATTCATGAAGGAGGGGGATTCCCAAGGGAACCCGGGCAGTCGCGGAGCGTTTATGCTTTGCGAAACATCCATCCTGTACTAGTGATCCCCATGCCAAGGCAGGGTCGCTGCATATCACGAAGCACACTACCTCGCAGCACCTTGCTTTGCGAGGCACCTCTGCTTCGCGAGGCAGTGCTCCGCGAATATTATTCCAGTTCGCAAGAACCCCCCCATTCACACCTCTTCCCAATGCTAAGGCCAAGGAACTCCACTTCGCGAAGCACACTCCTTCGCTTGGAAATTCATCTTCTCGTGCGACCCTCCAGGTTTGCACGATGTGATTTCAAAATCCAATGGAAAACACCACCCATAGCGTTGCTTCTCCTATTTCATCTTCACATCAGCACGCTAACAGCTATTTCTTCTTCGCATAGCCATGCTAACGTGGAGCCCTCGATGGTTCGCTCAGCGATCCCCTTTTACCATGGCCTTTCCAGTACCTTCCCTCCCCCAAGGAACAGAGGGTACCAGTTATGTAAGTCCTAGGGATGTGGAGTAAACCCACTTCGTCCGAGCTGTAGGATGTTAAACTGCCAAGCACCTCATCCTCAACACATGACGTTAAAATGTGATCTGGCCCCATGCCTCGCACGCAGGGTCCCACCAGCTCGATCATTTTTTACGCCACTCATCTCCATAGAGATGGGGTCACCCCTCCACAAGGGATGATATCCTCCTTCTTGGAGTAGCGTATGTCCATGGGAGAAGGGAAACCACACCGGTATAAGCCCCAAGCCTCTCTTGCAGAAGGTATCACCCATGAACCTCCGTACTTCTCCACTACCAAGTCCAGCGGAGGGCGCGATAGGGAACGAGGCACCTTCCATCGTTGGTCCCAAATCCCTCTACCTCCGCACTTTGTCGCACTTCGGGACTCCATCCTGGAGTAAGTCCCAGTAACATGGGCCGCCTAAAGAATAATCCCCTCTTCGCTTCTCACGGATGCACCCTTCATGACGTGATCGTCAGGTCCTTACTGCCTCTTGTTTCTCACACCGAGCATGACTCACGTGGGCTTAGAGTAAGCATCGTCCATGGAAATGCCCTCATCCTGCATGACGTTAAACCGTATGCCCTCGTCTAGCATGACTATAAACTGTATTCCCTCATCCATTATGACGTTAAACTATATGCCCTCGTCCATCATGACGTTAAACTGTATGAACTTTTCCAGCATGACGTTAAACTGTATGCCCTCCTCCAGCAGATGTTAAACTGTATGCCCTCATCACGCATGACATTAAACTGTATTCCCTCATCTAGCATGACGTTAAACTGTATTCCCTCATCCAGCATAAAGTTAAACTATATGCCCTCGTCCATCATGACGTTAAACTGTATACCCGCATCCAGCATGATGTTAAACTGTATGCCCTCATCCAGCATGATGTTAAACTGTATGCTTTTGTCCCACATGACATTAAACTGCACACCCATTTGAACTACGAGGTCTGTGATCCCTGTCATGTCATGGTACGTAGGAAGCCTCCACGAGGTTCAAGCCCACCCATCATTTCTTCACGTCATGTTCTACCTTCGTCCAGCATGACATTAAAATGTATTCCAGCCCGACGGCAAGCCGTTGTGACCAACCCGAACTATGAGGACTTTGATCCATATCATTGTATGGTACATAGGAAGCCTCCCTGAGGTTCAAGCCCATCTCCCATCGGACCAAGGTCCTTTCCTCAGGTCTATTCGTTGACAACCACCATCCCGAACTATGAGGACTTTGATCAATGTCAAGGCATGGTATGTAGGAAGCCTCATGAGGTTCAAGCCCACCACCAGTGGACCCCCGGGTTCGCCTTCACATCATTTCACCAATGAAGCCCCCTGAACTACGTGGTCTTTGATCCATGTCAAGGCATGGTACATAAGAAGCCTCCCTGAGGTTCAATACCACCACCTGTTGGTCACTCCGACCCTCTTCATGTCAGTTCACCAACACCTGGGCAGCCTAGTGTGTAAGCCCCACCCTATCTGCACCAAGGTCCTCACTCGCGTCGGTTCACTGACACACCACCTGAACTACGTAGTCTTTGATCCATATCAAGGCATGGTACGTAGGAAGCCTCCATAAGGTTCAAGCCCATCACCCGGTCGTTCTGACCTCACTCACGTCGGTTCACCCCCGTCCTGCATGACGTTAAACTGTATTCCACATTCCATTTGAACTACGGGGCCTTTAACCCATATCAAGGCATGGAACTTAGGATGCCTCACGAGGTTCAAGCCCACCACCCATCGGACCAAGGTCCACCGTCACGTCGGTTCGCTGACAACACCCATCAGACCAAGGTCCACCCTCACGTCAGTTCGCTGACAACACCCATCGGACCAAGGTCCACCCTCACATCCATTCACTGAAAACACCCATCGGACCAAGGTCCACCTTCACGTCGGTTCACTGACAACACCCATCGAACCAAGGTCCACCCTCACGTCGGTTCGCTGAAGATACCCATCGGACCAAGGTCCACCTTCACGTCGGTTCGCTGATGATACCCATCGGACCAAGTTCCACCTTCATGTTGGTTCGCTGACAACACCCAGTGGACCCACGGGTTCATTTTCACGTCGGTCCTCCGGCGCACCATCCCGAACTACGCGGACTTTGATTCCCTGCCACGGGGATATGTAGGAAGTCTCTTCGAGGCTCAAGCCCAACTTCAATGTCTCCCTTGTGATAGTCCCATTTCATTCCCCCTCCACTTCATTCATCCATCCATCATCCATACTGATTCTCACCCAGGACACCACATCCCGGTGGGATCATGCCATCCACCTCCCCGCTGCTTCTAGCAGTACATGGGATGTTATCCATGCGTAAGCCCCATCATATCTCTGGGTCGTTGTCCTCTGTGTACACCCCGATTCATCACCCCTCTGAACTACGCGGGTTTTGATTCCTGTTATCTACATAGGGTACGTAGGAAACCTCCACGAGGTTCAATCCCAGCCAATGGTAATCCATGGTGTCCACCATCCTGGGGCACACTTCCCCTGATCTGCCCTCAGTGGTGTTCAGATCAGCCATTACGGTGTGACACCCCCTCTCCTCGGGGCACACCACCTCCGATCCGTCTCTATGGGACGTTTTGATCACCCTCATTCCATCTCCGCAAGACGTTAAACTCACGGCCTACCTCATGATAAACATGAGATGCCTGAGGAAAACCTCAGAAGACACGCCTTTGGTGTAACCGTCTCTGCTAGACATTAATCTTTCAACACACCCCATGTTAAAAATAGGAAGCTGAGTAAAACCTTAGATATATGCCTATGGTGTATGATTCCCTATGCTCGATGTGGGATGCATCAGGCTTCCACGCCCTCGAGAAGTCCCATGACAAGGGAAAAAAGACAGACACGCCAGTTCCCCAGCATACAGACACGCTGCTGATGCCTCGACGTGACTACTCCCCTGACTGAAGGTTGCTGCCCTCACTGGACCCTTTTGAATGTCCTGACTAAGCAGTGTAATTAACCGGCGTCCATGGAAACATGGCACCGGGAAGAGTTTCACGAACAACGTACTAAATCTATGAGGGAGACCCGGACTAGGTGATGAGTTCTGAGGTGGAATCCACAGAAGGAAGAATTGACATCCCATCATCCCGGTTTTGATCAAGGAGCAGACGTCCCTAAATAAGGAGCGAATTCCACCAGCCTTTGAAAAGCGGGAATGTGGGGCCACAAGTTGCGCGTCCTCCGCCGACGGATGCACGTGCCCCGACGAAAGCGTTAGAAACAATTATTTTCCCTCAAAACCTTGTCGCCCCTACATTATTAGAATTTATCACTTTCCTTCAATGGGATTAAAGGGAAAATGAAGGAAAGTGATAAATGTCGACAATGTAGTGTTTCCATTTCGACAAAGAAAGTAAATGGAATGAATTTTAATGCACGGTGTGATTGGTATTACTCAAAGTGTCTCTTTTTAATTTAAATTTACATTAATTTAGGTAAACATGAAAAGTTACATACATAAAAGTAAAAAAATGCATTTGGATTGTTTTGATATTTTAGTAAAAAGATATATTAGTCATTTTTGATGTGTAGGAATCAGTCGTACCTCAATATGACACACAGTTTCGTCAGTATCACTAAAAGTGTCCCTTTTTGTTTAAAATTGACATTAATTTAATTAAAAACAACAAATTATGTATTCAAAAACAAGTAAACTCATTCATATTGTTATGATATTTTATGAAATGATATATTAGTCATTTTTTGACATTTAGTAATTAACATCACCTTAATATGATGTGTGGTGTGGTTGGTATAACTCAAACTGTCTCTTGTTTTAATTAAAATTGACATTAATGTATATAAAAAAACAAGTGACATATTAAAAACTGAACAAATGAATTTTAATTGTTTTGATACATTAGATAAATAATACATGAGTATTTTTTGACATGTAGGAGTTGAGCACATCTAATTATGACACACGGTGTGACCGATATGACTAAATTTGTCCATTATCAGTTTAAAATTGACATTTTAGATCAAAATTTGTCACTCACTGAAAATAATGAAAATGCACTCTTATTATCTTGAAATTTTACTAAACTAATTCATATATCATTTTTGATGTGTATGAAGTGGTCTCACATCAAACAGACTCACGATGTGACCAGTATGACTCAAAATTTGTGTTTCCAGTTAGAAAAGACATTTTAGTTAAAAAACACAACTAGCATATTGAAAACTGTGAAAACAAATTCAGATTATTTTTATATATTTTTTTAAAATTATATATTAGTAATTTTATACATATAAAAATCATACAAACCTCAATATGTCACATGTTGTAGTTGGTATAACTCAAAGTTTCTCTTTTAATTTAATATTGACATTAATTTAAGTAAAAAAACAAGTGACATAATTAAAACCAAAAAATGCATTCAAATTTATTATTATATATTAGAAAAAAGATATATAAGTCCTCTGTGATATTTTTTTAATTATACTCACCTCAATACGATGCATGGTGTGTCCGGTATAACTCAATGTGTCTCCTTATTTCAAATTTACATTAATTTAAGTAAACACAAAAAGTGATATACTGAAAATCTAGAAAATGCATTCATATTGTTTTAATATTTTAGAAAAATGATATATAAGTCATTTTTGATGTGGAGGAATCATATTTACCTCAATAAGATTCACGTTGTGGATGGTATGACTCAAAGTGCCTATTTTTATTTCAAATTGACATTAATTTAAGTAAAGGCAACATGTGACATACTAAAAAAATGGGAAAACACATTCATATTGTTTTTATGTTTTAGGAAAATGATATATTAGTCATTTGTGATGTATAGAAATTATCTTCAATCAATGTGACACACGGTGTGGCTGGTATCACTTAAAGTGTCCATTTTTATTTAAAATTGACATTAATTTAAGTAAAAACAACAATTGACATACTGAAAACTGAGCAAACATATTTGGATTATTTTGTTATTTTAGGAAAAATATATATTAGTCATTTTTGACATGTATGAATCATTTTCACCTCAATACGTTTAATAGTGTTTCTGGTATAAATCAAAGTGTCTCATAATTTAAAAATTATATTAATTTATGTAAAAATAAAAAATAACATACTTAAAACTAAGAAAACGCCTTCAAATAATTTTTATACTTTATTAAAATGATCTACGACTCATTTGTGATGTGTAAGAGTTAAATAAACCTTAATATAATGTGCGGTGTGACTGGTATTACTAAAATTGTCTGTTATTAGTTTAAAATTGACATTTTAGTTCAAAACATGTCACTCAATGAAAACCAAGAAAACATAAATCTGATTTTCATGATAATTTTAGAAAGTGATTCATAAGTCATTTGTGACATTTATGAAGTAGTATCACATCAAAATGATGCACGATGCAACCAATATGACTCAAAATTCATGTTTCTAATTAGAAATGACATTTTAGTAAAAAACCACAACTAGCATAGTAAAAACTGATAAAACACATTTGGATTGTTTTTATATTTTATAAAAATAATTTATTGGTCATTTTTTATGTTTAGTAATCAGACTCACCTCAATAAAATTCACGGTGTGGCCAGTATCACTCAAAGTGTCTCTTTTTATTTAAAATTGGCATTAATTTAAGTAAAAACAATAAGTGACATACTGAAAATCATGAAAATAAATTCAGATTGTTTTGATATTTTAGGAAAATGATTTATTGGTCATTTGTGACATGTAAGAATTAGAAAAAATCCAATACAATGATGGGATATATGGACACCACCCCTTCCACCCATACCTGCCCCTGCTCCGCTACCCTCACCACCACCTGTTGGCACAGGTTTGCACTCATGTTGTCCCCAACTAAGAAGCACTGCCCCATGTTTTCACCCTAACGTATCCCCCATCCCCACCATCAAGGAACCCCATAATGTTGAATCAATAACTGTACTGGGACATAAACTTGTTTTCCAATTACATATGGTAATTTACAAGCACCACCACAGTCGGGAGCACGGGGGAGAAGCGTCGACACACGGTGTGGTAGGCCTTTATGTCGGGGACTAGGAAGGTGAAGCTGCCACCATGTAAGAATATGATGATGGGTACTCCACTTTCTCTAGTGTCTGGGATAAGGAATCATAACCACATGTTGCGAGAGTCATTGACAGTGACATCATATGTCTTGATGTTGTTCACGATGCAGGGATTAGGGGGCAACATTACGTTGAAAAATTTTCCAACACTATGATTTATGGTGTTGTCAGAGTGACGGGTGGAATCAATGAAGAAAGAGAGGAGTGGGATAGCGATCTTGGTTCTCCATGGGAATGGAACATGTTTTCCATTCATCCTTTCTTGTCAATGAGAATGAAAAACATCAGATTTTAGATCTGACAGGTAGACTATGGAGCCACCATTATAGCATGGATCACACCCAAGAAATAGTTCAATTTTTGGAATGATTTAAATTACAAAAAATGAAAAAAAAAACATGCATCTTTATTTTATCTCCTTGTGTATATATTTAATTTATATCATGTGTAATAGTTTTTATTGTCATTTACAATACACAGATGTTGTGTTTACTCACAATCATCTCGTTCTAAATCAATGTTGTGTTCCCAATAATAGAGTTATTCTTCTTAAGAGTGATAAATAAGTGTTGTTAATTATAGATCTGTTAAAGGGGACCCCCATTATTATTGAAACAATAATGGTGATAAAGGTCACTCTTTATCAGCGCTAAAAATAGCTCTCATAAAGGCCCCTATTTGTACAACAGCACACTACAGCAACTGCATGTACAAAAAAATAGCACATTAATTCCTTTTATACACAAAATATATTGTGTAAAAGAAATAAATTTTATATCTCTAATACAAAAATAGTACTATTTAAATTTAAAATAATTTTTTATATAATTACATTTAGAATCACTATACACAAACAATTTAAAACATTAATATTTGTCTTTGGCACCTATGATCTCGTAGCAAAAAGGTCAACCCATGGTATTCATTTCCAAACAAATAACCGCAAATTAAGAAAAATAATCCAAAAATATAAGAAAACAAATATTATATTAGTAATATTATAAACAAATAAATAAAACATTAATATAAAAAATATATTAAAAATAATTCAACTTTAAGTAAAAAGATATTGTTCACACCATACATTGTATTGAGTTGATGTTTATTCTTACATGTCACAAATTTGGTATGTATCTTTTTCCTAAGGTATTAAAACATTTTGAATTAATTTTCTCAGTTTTGAGTATGTCAGTTTTTCTTTTTAGTGAAATTAATTTCAATTTTATATAAAGGAAAATTTTAAGGTATACCAGTCAAACCATGTATGGGATTGAGGTGTGGCTAATTCTTATACATTACAAATTACTTAAGGATCATTGTCCTAAAGTATAAAAAATATTTGAATGAATTTTCATTTTTTTTAGTATGTCACTTGCGTTTTATACTAAAATTTCATTTAAGACTCGAAACATGCACTTTGAGCCATTTGGGTCAAATTGTTTGTTAGTTTGACATGATATTTCTTCTAACATGTCAGAAATGTCTTCTGAATTGTTTTCCATAATTATCCATACTATCTATAAGAACCTGATTTTTTCACTCAGTTATGGATCCATTATGTTTTTGTCTAAATCTTTACTTTTGACCTAATATAGATTCCTAATGAGTTATAAAAGGTTCTGAGGGTGTTCGGGGCTTGTTTGGAGCTCAGAACACCTTTTTTTGGAACACAAGCCAATTTCACAATTTGCGCATGGTGAGCGCACGATTTGTCGAACCGTGCTGAATGTGTTTTTTCGGATAGTGGCACCACACACAGTTGGTTCATGGCCATGTATCCAAACTATGTGAATTCCCCTTTTTCCCAGGTTCGGGAAGAACCATCTCGCACATTTTGCGCACGGTTTGACAAATCGTTCAGACAAACCATGCACAGACTAAAAACCTAGGTAAATGTCTAAAATGCCCTTAATGATCTATTAATCCAAACCCTTACTCCATAATTCAAATTTATGATGGATTGACCTAGTTCTGTCTCAATTTGGAAAAATTTTAAGATCCAATCTTGGAATCAAGTGATCGCCTTCGTCCAGAATCCGATCGAGCTTTCGTTCATCATATTGGATACGCAATGGTAAGTATTCGAGTACTCTTTAGTCATTCTTATTCTCTTCCACTCTCGACCTAGATATCACCATCTGATATTTTTCACCTTTTCTTTGATCTAATCCAATACATGGAAAATAAATGGTCGATACCATAGGAGAAGTCTCATGCAACCATAAGGTGGGTGTTCTATAACTCATCCCTAAAGTTTGTTATTTTTGGAATGATTGTGTGAGGCCCACCAGTTTCGTTTGGATCCATTTATTAAATTATTATTCCATTATTATACTTGTTAGAATCGTATGGTTATGATATTTAAAAATATGTGATCATTTGTTAGTGGTTTCAACCATAAATGAATCCGCCTCATGTCGGAGGTTATGCCATAATTGCGTTTCAATGATTCGGCACGTTTGAGCCACCGTTCGGGTGTGCCATTGCTGTACATTTCAAAATGTGATACTCCTTATAATAAATGGATTGTTGTTAATGATAATTTCATAATGGAGTGTACCATGTATGGTCACCACTTGAACTGACTAAGGTAAGTTCTTACAAATTTTTATTAAATGTGAAATATGAAATCTAAAATGACAAGTATACTATGTATATAACTTGGATTTATCAAAAGAGATTGAATAATGGTTACATGTCCATATCACCCCTTTCCATGTTGATGGGAGGTAGTGAAGTGAACCTCATAAATTGAATAAAACTTAATGACCAACTAAGACATGATTAAATGGTTGCAACACTACTTGGCCTATCCACAATAATGGAAGATAAGGCTTGGACCAATGGTTTCAAATATAAATGAAATATCCACACTATTGGAAGGGAAGAATTGAAAAAAAATGTGTTAATACATGCTTCCAATATCAAATAAGAATGAACTGAATTGAGCTCACCTTGGATTCTGAGAAGAGAATATCTTAGGTCTTGAGAACACCATTCTGATTCAATGATACTGTTTACTTAGGTTGATACCCACCTATACTATGGTTATTTTATATTCCGTGGAAAATTAGTATACAAAAGATGGGTCCCTTTCTTTATTACAGGATACCTTAGATACACTCCTTAGATCTAGCATTGACTAGTACGTTCCATGGGGAAATCCCATTGGGGCCTATCATTTCTTAGCCCCGTTTTAACTTGGTTGATCCCATTAGACTCAGTATGTGCCTAATTGTGGAATGACTTGGATTACACTCTTTGGATTAAACTCTTACCCCTTAGCTAGACTTAGATAATACTGAGTTATCTTTCCATGAGTTTACGTTACCTTGGTTTTTACCCTAGAAATCCCTCATTGGATATCATTGTCTTGTTTCCTTGTTACATCATGGGACTTTCACTATTTGTATTGTGACAAGGAGATGTCAGTTTTGGATATGCCTCATGTAACCAATTAACATTAAATTATAATTGATTAATTAATTAATTGGTTAGATGTTCAAACACCAATCGAGGGCTGATGTAGGTACTTGGTTATTAAGTTATTTCGTACTGCTTACTTTACTTTACATATATTCCTGCACACTGCTATATTCCATTACACAGGTCATATTTTATAGACACTGTTGGTGGTTCCCCACTGAGATTTATCTCACATCATCTCCAGGCACCTTTTGGTACCAGGAGTATATTAAATGGTTTCAATTATTGAAAAAGGGATACATGTAGCTTCCAATACGTGATTTTATGCTGATAGGATGAAGCTTGATAGAAGATAACTGAGTAGGATCTTGGGATTCTTGGACTAGGATTTTTTTCGTTTACCTAGTGGAACATGTTATGATTTTTTTATTGTATCCATGCTTTATAGGTTTCTAATAACCTGAAATTACATCATCACTGTTCTAGTTGATACTGTTATTGTTATTCTTGTTCATCTATTTCATTAGTTTGTGTCTGGTATTTATTTCTATTTCTTCTACAATTTACTATTCATTTATATCTCTTTTGTTGAACTAAACTCTTCTAATGAAATCATTTTCTTCCCACAGACACACCCTAGGCCCTCACTACAAGTCATAAGCCTCTCGCATTCGGAAAGATGCGCTTGAGGCCATATGCCCTACCGGGCTCGGGGCACACATTAAGTGGCATCTGGATCCAATTCATCAAAAATTGGTATTAGAGGTGGTTTCTTTTCATTATTTACTATTTTGAGACAATATATTGGATAATAGTAATGCTTGGGACTTGGCCATAAGTCATTCTTGGGCATCGTGAACCCATGTTCAGGGTAAAAACCAAGGTACCCATAATGCAATTGTTATTCTATTTTGCCTTTTACAGTTGATATTATTTAACCATTGGGTGACTCACATGTTGTGTGGTGTTGTTGATTATTAATCTTTTGGAATTTATTTCATCCTTGGCCCAATGATATTAGGGAAAGGAGTACTGTTACATGCATCATTATAGGCACCTAGAATTCACATTTCATGCAAATTGCCATGCCATATAGGTGCATTTCACTGCTTTTCATTGCTTGATATTCCTATGATTGTTGATTTATGTTGTTATAATTTATTGTACATGTATTATGTTGGCTTTGATTGAGTTATTTCATGTCTCAATTCATGAGTTTTATGGGCCCTCGTGGTTTGGAATGAGTAATTTACCAAGTCAAGCCATTATGTTATAAGTAAATGGGTGTCATTTTGGGGGACAGGTGTATGGGAATTGATTCATCAGAAATGACTATCGATTATAAAGTGAATCCTAAATTAAAAATTATTTGGTTGTACATCCTTATTCCCTCTTGTAATATTTATAAAAGGTAAAGGATTAAACCTAATAATTAACTATAAAATGACATAAAACTTATGCTTGAGAACCTACAGATACCTGGTCGTCTAAGTGGGTAGTTTGTGTAGTATGCCTTGGGTAGTGATTTTTCATATGATATTTTTTGATATTGAATCTATATCCTTGATTATATTCTTCTTCCAAGGTGTGTGATTGGAATTTTTAGACCAATGTTACCATGACGTCCTCATGTTATTCACCACAATGGTGGTGATGACCATGCTCCTGACATGGTGGGCCCTGAGCCGCCGATCTTACTTCCAGGAGTGCCAATTAAGGTATCACCTGATTTACCTAATTAAGGCACTAATTATGAAGTTTGTGATAGTTTCTTACTTATGATTTAGTCCATGATTGTTGCCCACGTGTTGCACCTACGATGGATGATCTGACCCACGAGTTTCAGCAGCAGTATCCTCCATCTTTTTTAGGGGATGGATGATCTCAGGCTACTGATTATTGGCTAAGGGAAATGATTTATATATTTAGTCATCTAGAAATTAATCATATAAAAAGATTCATTCTTTCTAAATACATGATTTAGGATTTGGAAAAATGTTGGTGGGATGTTGTTACCCATGTCGTACGTCATCAGGGTATGTTATGTATTGAATTATAGACTGTCTTCTATGATTCGTTTTTTCTTTAGTCACTGAGAGATGACAGAGCTGGAGAGTGCATGCATTTCGAGTAGGGTTCTATGTCAGTTATGGAATATTATGCACATTTCACTGATTTATAGTGCTTTGCACAGCTTCTATCCAGTGATGAGCTTTCACTTGCTAGTCATTTTGAGGATGGGATCCAGTATACCATCTGAACATAGGTGAATATCTTTTCACATCCTAAATTATCTACAATCGCTAATCATGCACTTATTACTTAGCCTAACCTAGGAGATGGAATGAGTATGGGGTTTAAAGGATCAGTGTCGTGTCTGGCTAGTAGTTCTTCCAGTGTCAGGAAATGTTCCCTTGGGGATTTTCGTCCGGGAAGTGGTAGCTAGAGTATCCAATTTCATAGTTTTTTAGTGAGTTAGAAGTATGGAAAACTCGAGCATAAGAAGACCCAGAGTGATATACACCCTATGGAGTTTCGGTATTTTGTTTGTATGGATCATCTAAAGCACATTTGCAGGACCTTTTCCTCCAGTTTTGAGTGGAAAAGGATCAATTTCATCTCCACCTTATAGAGTGAGTTATTTTTTGCCACATTAGGTGGGGATTTTGAGAAGAAAGGTAAGGTTTGGCCAAGGAGGAGTTCATGGCCGTGGTAGTCTGATACCTGATCAACAACAGCACTGACAGAGTAGTCTTGATCATGGAAGTCCATCTATTTCACAGAGCCATGGATCAGGTAAGTTTCATTCCATACAGTTGATACCCAAGGATCAGGCTGTAGGACCATCTACAATATGAGGTACTATTCTAGTATCCTCTACTATTGTCCCTACATTGTTTGATACAGGTGCTTCAATCTCTTTTACTTATGTATCTATCATGGATGTTGATGGACTCGAGAAACAGTTTCACTATGGTGTAATGACACTCAATACACCATTGGGAATACAGTCGAATGGAATATGTCATAGAAGGGACTATCCCCTTGAGATAGGAAATTACCTCTTCTTGTGGTATCTCATTGTTCTTGAGATGACAGGCTTCAATTTCATTCTCAAGATGGACTGATTGGTCCACTATCATGCCTTTGTAGACTGTTATCACCAAAGGGTTTCTTTTAAATCACCAGAAGCCTCCAATTATCTTTTCAAAGATGAGTGGGATGTCTAGGCTAGGAGAGAAGTATAGAAGAATCATGGGATAGGTGGAGTGACTTCACAGATTACAAATCTTTTCATAGAGGATCAAAGTTTTATTTAAACTTATTTCCCACTAGTATTTTATTGTTTTCGAGAAGTCTTTCCTGATGACTTTTTTGTATTACCTCTTAAGGGAGAGGTAGAGTTTAAAAAATAGCTTATTCTGGGAGTAGCTCCAATTTCCATTCATCCATACTGGATGGAACCTACTTATCTTCAAGAGATCAAGTAGCATATAGAGGTCTTAGAGGCCAAAGGATTTATGTGGCTCAGTACATCATCTTGGGGTCCACCTGTGCTTTTCTCTGAGAAGGAAAATGGACCTCTATATTTATGCATGGATTATAGAATGTTGAACCAGCTTACGGTCAAAAATGATATCCACTTCCCCGAATTGATGATATCTTTGACTAAATTCGAGGAGAAAAGGTGTTCTCTAAGATTGACCTGAGTTTGAGTTATCATCATGTGTGAGTTAGACCATCATAAATACATCATATAGCTTTCTGTAGCAAGTATGGTCTGTATAAGTATCATGTTATGTCATTCAGTCTTACGAATGTGCCTGCTATTTTCATGGATTTGATGAATAGGGTTTTCCATCCCTATTAGTAATCATTTTTATGGTATTTATAGAAGACATATTGGTGTATTCGTACACTCGTAACTACCATGACAAACATCTTGAGATTGTTCTGAGTACACTAAGATAACATCAACTTTATGCCAAGATTGCTAAATGAAACTTTTGGATCGACAAGGTCCACTTA
Source organism: Viscum album (assembly GCA_963277665.1). NCBI lineage: Eukaryota > Viridiplantae > Streptophyta > Magnoliopsida > Santalales > Viscaceae > Viscum > Viscum album. The sequence goes on from CAUJRU010000342.1 coordinate 838,877, forward strand.
TTAGGGCCATATGATTTCAGAATCAAGAGTATCTATTGACCTTAAAAAGGTTAGTGTTGTAGTTTCCTGGGAGCATCCCAAGAACATGTTTGATATCAGAAGTTTCCTGGGGATGGATAGATATTATTCACATTTCATAAAAGACTATTCTCATTTTTCTACACCTATTACTAGTATTACAAAGATGTGTTTCAATTTCATATGGTCATAAGCATGTGAGAAATACTTTCAGGAGATAAAGGGAGGCTTGCCTCAGCACTGATTCAGATTCCTACAGAACATGGTAAAGGTTATATCGTCTTCTGTGATGCATTAGGCATTTGACAAGGATAAATTTTGATGCATGAAGTCAAATTAATTGTGTATGGATCTCAGTAGTTAGTGCCTACCGATATAAATTTCCCGACACATGACCTTGAGCTAGTAGTAGTTTTTCATGCCTTACGTTGATGGAGACATTATCTCTTGGGTGAGAATTTTTTTTGGATTATAAATATCCCAAATCCTCAAGTATATATTTTCTCAATGTGACTTGAACCTCCCACAACAAAGATGGGTTGAATATCTACAATCCATTGATTTTTATCTTACCTATATGCTAGGAAAAGAAAATGTGGTTACAGATACATTGAGTCGGAGAACTCAAATGAAGGTTTAACATGAATTCAGTGATGTATGAAATTTAATGGACCTATATTCAAAACTTCATCTAGAGTTTCATGATAGTCACGAGAAGTCTTACCTCTCATCCTTAATAGTTACATATTCTCTCCTTGAAATGGTGAAGAGTAGGTAGTTTTCAGATATTGAAATTTTGGTTCTCCATGAGATTATATCAGGAGATAACCCACCTACAGATTGGTCTGTGGACAGAGATGATGTTATGTGTCTATGCGGACGTATCTGTGTTCCTACATATGTGAGAGAGGAGTTGATGAAAGAGTCCCATGCTTCCCAGTGTGATGTTCATCCAGGCATCACGATGATGTGTTGAGATATGTGACGCCAGTGTTGGTGGCCTGGGATAAAACGTCCGATTGCAAGATTCATCACTAGGTATTCCACCTTTCAGTAGGTGAAGGCAGAGTACAAAATATCTGCAGGCTTATTACATCCACTTCCAGTTCCATAATGGAAATGGGAAGATGTTTCTATAGATTTAGAAGTCATCTTACCTAGTTCACTGAGGGGTAGCGATGCTATCTGGGTAGTTTTTGACCAACTAACGAAATATTCCCACTTCATTCATATTCAAGAGACTTTATTAGTTTATGAGTTGGGAATATTGTATGCCTGTGAGATTTTACGAATAAATTGGGTTTTATATACTATCATTTCATATAGGGATTCCCATTTTACTACAGGGTTCTAGCTAGGTTTTCTGAAATCTATTGAAACTCAGGTGCTTCTAAGAACATCTTTTCACCCTCAGGCTGATGGACAATCGGAACTGACAATACAAGTTCTGGATGATATGATATGAGCCTATGTCCTTGATTTTTTCGGTCTTGTGAGAATCATATCCCTCTCATCGAGTTATCCTATAATGACAATTTCTAGATTACAATTTAGATGGTTCCTTTTGAGGCCTTATATGGTAGACCATGTCGTTAACCCTTGTGCTGGCTAGAGGCGAGAAAGGTAGTCCTACTAGGTCCTTGTCTCCTTCAGGAGACTTCAGAACATGTCCAGCTGATCAGGAAGCATATGACTACTGCTTAGTCTAAACAGAAATCGTATGATGGTCCCCATCGATGACCTCTTGAGTTCAAGGTTGGTGATCATTTTTTTCTTTAGGTATCTCCCAGGCTTGGCCCTAGATGCTTATGGAAGCAGGGTAAGCTATCACCTCATTACATCAGGCTGTTTGAAATTCTAGAGAATGTCAGGCCAGTAGCCTATTAGTTGCTAATAACTCAGAGGTATCATGCCATGCATGACATCTTTCATGTCTCACATATTTTCCAATATCATGATGAACCATCTGATTCCTTTGATACTAAGGAAGTTTAGTTAGATGCTGATGCTTCCTTTTAGGAATATCCAGTATGGATCGTTGACCGAAGCACAAAGTCTCCCCGAGGAAAGACTTTCCCTGTCGTACCGGTGCTCTAGAAAAACGACTGAGTACTGGATGAGAATTAGGAGAGGGAATGTGATGTAGGATCTTTGTGTCCAGAGTTGTTCTTAGACAATGTTTCATTACCCTTGGAAGGAGAACTCAGGGGGGGAGTTCTTTTACCGGGGAATGTTGTAAGAACCTGGTTTTTCACTTAGGTATGTATACTTTAATTTTCATTTTAAATCTTTAAATTGGACCTAATATAGATTTCTAATGATCTATCAATGGTTCTGAGGGTGTTCAGGGATTTTTTGGAGCTCGGAATTCCTCTTTTGGGGAAAACAAGCCAATTTTCACTGCTTGCACACAGTTAGCACATGGTTTTCCTAACCATACAGATTGTGTTTTTTCAAACAATGGAACCTCATACGGTTGGCGGAAGACCTTGCAGAAAAACCATGCATAGACAAAAAACATGTGTAAATGTCTAAAATTCCCTTAATGATCTATTAAGACTACCCCTTCCTCCCAAATCTGATTTTATATTGGATTTACCTAGTTCTCTCTCATTTTGAAGCATTTTGAAGATCCAAACTCAGAATCGAGAGATCCCCTTCATATAGAATCTGATCGAGCTTCCAGTCATCAAGTTGTATATACAATGGTATGTACTCAAGTCATCTTTAACTGTTCTTCTTCTCTTCCACCCTCAACCATGATATCTCTATGTGAGTATATTTCCCCTTTTCTTAGATCTACTACAATCCGAGGAAAATAAAGGGTTGATACCACAGGATAAGGATCATACAACTGTAAGGTGGGTGGTCTATAACTCATCCCTAAAGTTTTATGTTTTTGGAATGTTCTTGTGGGGCCCACCTATTCCATTGGGAACCGTTTCTTAAATTAACATGTCATGATTATACTTGTTAGAATCGTATGGTTATTCTCTTTTCAAATATGTGATTAGTTGTGAGGGGTTTCACCCACAACTCAATATGACTCATGGCAGAGGTTATTCCATAATTGGGTTTTAGTGTTTTGGAACGTTCGAGCCATCATTCAGGTGTGACTTTGCTTGACCTTTATATTAGTGATACTATATATAATAAATCGGTTGTTGTTAATCCTAATTGAATAATGTCATGTACCATGTATGCTCATCACTTGACCCTCCTAAGCTAAGTGATTACATTTGTTTATTAAATATGAAATATGAAATTTAAAATGAAAAGTATACTATGTATATAACACATCATTATCAAAAGAGATTTAATAAAGGTTACATGTCCATAGCACCCATTTCCATGGTTATGGGAGGTAGTGGAGTGAACATCAATAATTGAATAACATTAATGGCCAACAAAGACTTTATTAACTGGTTGCAATGCTACATGGCATATCCACACTAATGGAAGACAAGGCTTGGAACAATTGTTTCAACAATACTTGAACTATCCACACTAATGGAAGGAAATACTTGAACTATATGAATTATTACATGATTCCAATATCAAATAGGAATGGACTGACTTGAGATCGCCTTGGATTCCTAGAGGAGAATAACTTGGGTCTCAGGAACCCCATTTTTATTCAAGGATACTGTTTTCTTAGGACGATACCCACCGAAAATTAGGTTCTTTTCTATTCCTTGGATGCCTGGAATACTACTGTTGGGTCCCTTTATTTATTACAGGATACCTTAGATACACTTATTGGACCCATCATTGACTAGTATGTGCCATGGTGAATTCCCATAGGGCCCTATCTTTGAATAGACCCATTTTACCTTCGTTGATCACCTAGGACTCTATAGACGCATTATTATGGATGTCCTTGGATTACACACCTTGGATTACACTATTATCCCCTAGATAAGCTCAGATACTACTGAGTTAGCTTTCCGTGAGTTTATGTTACCTTGGTTTTTACCCAGTAACTCCCTCACTATAAATAATTATCTGGTTGCATGGTTAAATCTTGGGTCCTTCACGACATATACTATCGCGAGGAGATGTCAAGGTTGGTTATGTCTCACATGAACTATTAACATTAAATGGCAATTGATTAATTAATGAACTAGTTATATATTCAGACACCAGCCTAGGGCTGGAGGAGGTACTTGGTTATTTAGTTATTTTGAACTGCTTTCTTTACTTTACAAATATTCATGCACAATGCTATATTCCATTACACAGGCTGGATGTTATAGACATCGTTGGTGGTGTCCCACTAAGATTTATCTCATACCCTATCTAGGTGATGTTTGGTGCCCAGAGTAGATTATATTGTTACAGGTATTTACAAAGGGTATCATGTAGCTTCTAATACATTATTGGGTGCTGATATTACGGAGCTTGATAGCAGCTGACCGAGTAGGATCTCAGGATTCTTGGAGTAGACCTTTTTTGATTATACCTTTTGGAAAATGTTATGATTATTTTCTTATATCCATTATTTATAATTTTTAATTGACATAACATTACATCATCACTATTCTAGTTGACACAGTTATTTTTATTCTTGTTTATCTATTGCATTAGTTTGCTTCCACTATATATTTTTATTAATTCGACTGTTTACTATTCATTTATATCTCTTCTATTGTGCTAAACACTACTAATTAGGTTATAGTCTTCCCACGAACACACCTTAGGCCCTCGTTGCTAGTTCGCATCCTAGGGAATTAAGAAAGATGATCTAGAGGCCATGTGGACCACCGAGCTCATGGATCCTATTATGTGGAATCCGGGTTTGGGTCTTCACACAATTTAAGTGCATTTTATTGGTTTTTAATGAGTGACACATGTTTTGAGAATAAATGTCATTTTTAAAATTATAACTAGAACTTTTAGTCATATTGGTCACACTATGCATCAGATTAAGGTGAAGGTGATTCCTACACATCAAAAATGACTGAAGGAATGATACCCTAAATTATCACAACAATACAAATGTGTGTGTTTGGTTTTCAATATGTCACTTGGTCCTTTTTCTAAAATTAATATAATTTTAAAATAAAATGATGAACTGGGGGTCATACCGATCACAACATGTGTCGGACTAAGGTGTGGTTAAATAATACATGTCACAAATGACATATGGATCATTTTTCTAATGTATGAAATTAATATTAATGTCTTTACTTGATTTTGAGAAGGTCAATTGTCTTTTTGTTTTAAATTGATGTAAATTTTAAATAAAAAGATTCAATTTCAGTGATAATGTTAACAATGTGCATTGGATTGAGGTGTGTATTATTTCTATATGTCTAAATAGACTAATGGATCCTTTTCTCTAATGTATCAAAACAATCAAAATGAATTTTCTCAGTTTTGAGTAGGTCAGTTGTCCTTATTACTAAAATCGATATCAATTCTAAATAAAACTATGCACTTGGAGTCATATTTGTCACACCTTGTGTCCAATTAAGGTGTGGCTAATTTCTACAAATCCCAAATGACTCATGGATCATTTAGGAAATTATTAAAACAATTTGAATGCCTATTCTTAGTTTTTAGTATGATACTCATTCGTTTTGGTAAAATTAATATCAATTTTAAATAAAAACACACACTTGGATTCACACAGATCACATCGTGCATCATATTATGGTGAGGTTGATTCTTACACATCATAAATGACATATGGATCACTTTCCTAAAGTATTAAAATATAATGAATAAAGTTTCTCATTTTTTAGTAGATCAATTGTGCTTTTTACTAAAATTGATTTAAACATTAAATAAAAATGATGTACTTGGAGTCATATCGGTCACACCATGCCTCAGATTTAGGTGCATCTAATTCCTACACATCCCAAATGACTCATGGATCATTGAAATATAGTATCAATATAATACAACTACATTTACTTGGTTTTCAATAGGTTACTTGTTTCTTTTTCTAAAATTGATTTCAATTTTTAATAAAAAAGAAACACTTGGAGTCATACCGATCACACCGTGCATCAGATTGAGGTATGGCTAATTCATACATGTCTCAAATAACTCATATATGGTTTTCAAAAAGTATAAAAACAATCCAAATGTGTTTTACTATTTTTGGGTAGGTTAGTTGTCCTTTTTACTAAAATTGATGTAAATTCTAAATAAAAAAGATGCACTTGGAGTCATACTCATCACATCATGTCTTGGATTGAGGTGAGACTGATTCATTAATGTCTAAAATGACTAATGTATCATTTCATTAAAGTATAAAAATAATATGAATTTATTTTCTAGGTTTTGATTCGGTTAGTAGTCCTTTTTTCTAAAATTGACATAAAATTTAAATAAAAAATGAAGTTGCCCCATCAGGATTCAAGTATCACTCAGAGGAGGAGGGGATGAATCAGTGATATTTTATTTATGTTTCTATGCTTATAAAACAACCTTTCCTCCTTTTAAAGAATTATTTCCCTACTAATAACAAATCAACCACACATTCAGCAGAACAAAATAATTTATAGGAATCACTTCTCAGCAAGATCGGCTAGTCCTTGGTATGGTTAGGAAATAATCTAGTACCAAAAATCCACTAGAAAACAATCCTTTGATGTGGAATACAATGATTAGGACGTGACCTTACTCTTGTGTATTACCTTGGAAATAATCAAATAGTATGTGTGATTCTTCCAACACAATATAGTGTAATACAATATTGGGGTACTTATTTATCTTCTTCCATATATTTGATCTTTCAAAACAATTCTTCTCTTTTTTACCAAAAATTTGGTAACAACTTATTGGTATTCATAATGATACTTATTTTGATACCCCAATCAGAATTTTATGCACATATAAAGCTCTGTTAATCAAAATTGGGTATTCAAATTTGCATTTTGGAAAGCTCCTTCATGAAGCTCCGTTAATGAAGCTCCAAACCTTCGTTAAACACTATTCCTTCATGAAATCAACTGTATTTGTGAATCTCATTGAGTCAACATGGAATATCATATCATCACAAATCACTCATTACAAAAAAACATTAACATCAATTAATACTTTAGAAGTCTTTTTGCAATGCTCTTGCTCAAATTTAAATCCTGCTTTGCAAAGCTCTTCTACCTTTGTGAAATCCGGGTGATTTCAGATTTTCTTTGATATTTTCTATAAAAATGAATTTGGGATTGTTGTATATTTATAGGCTCACCCATTCGTGATGCTCCACCTCCTCGATCACATTTTTTGAGTCACTCAATAATATATTCGCAATGCTCCTCCTTTTGTGAAGCTCCACATAAATTTCCCATTCATAGTGCATGTCATAATTGAAAATACTTCCCTCAAACCTCAGCACCACCGCAATTATCTCCTCAAAATTCTCCTCACCTTCAACATTTGTGATGCTCATCATAGTCGGAGAGATCACCATTAAAATTATTTTGTACTTTGTGAATCCCTCTTCATAAATCCCATCTTTGAAAAATTAATGCCTTTACCATATTTTCATATGTACTTAAAAAAAATCCATGTTTCGTGATGCTTTCCATCCTCCAAATTTTGGAATAAGAGCCAATGTTTGAATGTGATGTTCAATACTTCCTTTCATGAAGCTCCTTCAAGAAGCTCACTCATTTGCAAAGAACCCCATAATAAAAATAATTGGAATTAGTCAAGACTAATGTAGTATTTACATTCTGATCAAGATCACAATGAAACCCATATTCTTGGAGCTCCCCATGCATTATAAAATAATGACTCTGAATTTTCCTTGAAAAGTTCATTCTGAGTGAAGAGGGGTAGCCTCTTATTTATATTCTCAGCCGTTCATGATACCCCATCACCTCCAGTATGATTTCTATATCATTCCAAAACACCTTCGCAGTGCTCCTCCCTTTTTGATGCTTCAGTGTAATTCACCATTCACGGTGCCCATCGTAGTCACAGATCCTTCCATCAAAACATCACACAGTCACGATGCTCCTCTTCTTGTAATCATGTACAAGAATCGTCTCTATTCATGATGACCCTTATATTCGTGAGAATATACAGAGGTTTCAAAAAATCCATGCCTTTACCATATTTATGATAATTTTATTCTTGAAAAATATTTTTCCTGATGATCACCATAATCCCTTTCCAGTAATGAACAACCTTGGTTAAAATAACCCCCCCCCCTGGGGTTTGTTGGCAATCTGTAGATAAATTCAATGAACCACCAACCACAAAAAAATATGATATGAAAGAAAAAGCTCATCCAACAATTTAACTCTACATAAGAAATGCTTGGTGTATAAAATAAGAGGGGAAGTATGAATTAGGTTATCGTGTTTTGGAATGCTTAACTATTTCTTCATAACACCAAAGTATTTTCTCCATTCTGATTTCTTCCCTTTATTTTCCTTTTTGTAACACATCATTTTCCCCCATTGTAACATTTTTTATTTCTCCACCATTCTCTACATTTCAATATTTTTCTACATCATTCGCCACATTTCCAAATTATCCTCCTTCATTCTCCACATTTTCACATTGAATTTATCTATTATACCCCATTGGAAATAAACCCAAAGATTTTTATTTATACATTGTAGACCTTAGAACATACTCCCCCTGGTTTGTATCTCCCTTATAAAACTAAATCAATTCCACAAAAAGATAAAAAGTTAATTGAACTGGGGAGAGGGTAACCTCATAAAATCCTTATGAACTAGGAGGTGGTTGAACAATAAGTTTTAACCAATTTTTCTCAAACACATCCACTGCTAGTGGCTTGGTCATAATATCAGCCACTTGCTAATTAGTTCCAATATTATCCATTTTAATCATGCCTTGTTCAAATTTTTCTTCGATGAAGTGATATCTAATTTCAATATGTTTCACATGATAATGATGAACATGGTAATTTTTAAGATTAATTCCACTCTTGTTATCGTAGTGAATCATTATCAGCTATTTCACTTCATCACCAATATTAGTTAGTTATGGCTTCATCCAAAGTATTTGACTGCAAGCCTATGTGTTGGAGATATAATCAAATTCAGCAATACAATGAGAATTACTTTCCTATTTCTTAATCAACAATCCTACACATGTCTTACCAATAAATAAGGCTCCACTAATTTTGTAATTTATATCAATAACATCTCCATCCCAGTTAGTATCAGAAAATGTAGAAATTTAACCGTCTCTTCCTGTAGTAAATTAGAAACCATAATTGTGAGTGCCTTGAACATACCTCATGATTATTTTCAATGCCTCCATGTGTTCTTCCTTTGGAATACTCTCGAATAGGGATGCTAAATTTGTTGCTAAGACTATATCTTTTCATGTCACTGTCAGGTAAAATATGCTTAAAATGATTCTCTTATAAACTATGGTATCTAGAGAAGTCCCATCCTCATGTTTTCCATGTTTAGTTCCAAACAAAATTGGAGTGGAAATTGGTTTCAATTCATGTCTATTGAATTTATTTAATAACTCTCTTGCATAATTTTCTTGATAAATAAATTTATAGTATTTCCTCTGAACCACTTGCCTCCCTAAGAAATATGTGAGTTCACCAATCATAGACATTTAATGTTTTGATTTCATGTGATAGAAAAATTAATCCACTGATGCTTTCCTGTTGCCACCAAATATAATATCATCTACATACACCAACACCATGAACATATCTTTCTTTGAATGCCTCAAGTAGATATTGTGAATCACTCCTATTATTTTAAATTTGATATTCTTTAGATAGAAATATAGTTGGGAATACCACACTCATGTTTCCTACTTCAAACCACACACTAGATTCTATAGTCTTCAAACCTTCATTTCATCATTACTAAGTAAAAAACCCAATGGTTGTTCAATGTAGAATTCTTATTCAACAACACCATTTAAGAAATCTATTTTAACATCCATTTTATACACTTTGTATCCTCTTTAAATTTTCATGGCAAGAAAAAGTCTGATTGAATATAGTCTAGGCACTGAAGACAATGTTTCTTCAACATCAACACCTTCAATCTATGAGTATCCTTTTTACACTAATCACGCCTAATTTCAAATCAAATTTCCATACAAATATTTTTTTTAAAAAAAAAATCAACTTCATTCCAACCACATTGTGGTTTTTTTCCTCTAAAATATATCCCATGTTTGGTTCTTGTATATTTGATCTAACCCTTCATTCCATGCTCTAACCCATGACTCCTCCTTTGACACTTTTTCAAATGAGGATGGTTTAAAAAATAATAGGAAGGCCTATTGTGAATAATTCCTCATTATCCTTATTTTGTTTGGGTGATTTCCAATCCCCAATGATGTTGGATTGATCAATTTCTTCTCTTAAATTTCTCCTGTGAGGTTCAGAAGAATTTTCTTCATCCACGGTTTCATATTCTGATTATTCATTGGAATAAACATCTTTTTGGGACCTATGAATGTTTTTTACTCCATAATATGCATTTTAATTTGAATATGTTCCATGTATACTGTCTTATGCATCTTCAATCACACCAGCATAAGATCCCCTCATGGTATTTGTGGTATCATCTTCAATTATCTTAGCATCGCTACTTTTCACAATTTTTCCAAGAAGCTTATTCAAACATTGGAATGATTTTATATTCAATTATTATATGAGGAATATTCATTCATATTCCACATCACCATACTTTCCATGATTCCCTTCTTTGTTTCTAATAAAATATTTACTTCTAAAAACATGGAAATACTTAAAATAGGGATTTCTTTCATATCACAACTCATATGATGTCTTGGTTTCACCCATATAAAGCCATATTTGATTTTGAATATACACCATAGCATGAAAATCCTCTTTCCAATAATGTAGAGGGATATGAATTTCAATCATCATAGTTCTATCGATGTTGTTCACCTGTCAATTCTTGCATTCTTAAACTCCATTTTGTTGTGGGGGTTCTCACAGTGTCCACCTCATGTTGTATTCCATACATCTTCATGTAATATTAAAACAAAATTGATGTGTATTAACCTCAATTATCAGACCTCATGACTTTAATTTTACATCTAGTATCATTCTTGGTGATTTAGCGACAAGTTTTCATACAATTAGGCACTTATCGTTTCCTGTGTATAACCATCATATGATGAATTCTACTATAATCATAAATTAAAATAACAATTTAACTTTCTATATTTGTTCCAAAAACATTTATCAAACCACATACATCTGTATGGATGAGATCAAAAAGTTTTTATGTCCATTTCTTCTTTGGCTGATAACAACTTCAAACCATTTTCCCTTGTATGCACGTATCACAAGACTTTTCAAATTCATTCTTCAGATTTGGAATGTCCATGACTATATTCAGCATGGATATATATCTCATGTCTTTTTTATTAATGTGCCCAAACCTTTGATTCCATAGGTTCTTTTCTTCTTCAACTATTAGATATAAAATGTTCTCTTTACTATCAACCTGATATAATTCCATCTGTTCTGCAGCCTTTTATGAGAGAATTCTCATACTTTCCCTTTATAGTGATATTTTTTTGATTGAAAGTCCCCATAAGTCCTGAGTCATATATTTGACTCAATACAAGTATATTGTGATGCAAACCATCCAAATAAATCACATCAGTTTTCTTCAGATAACCATTAACTAGTTCTTTACTTCTACTGCCTGATCTTCAATGCACCGTCATTAACAAACTTTGTCATTCCATCAACCCTTTTCATAAGATTTTTTAATAATTCAACATTATACATCATTTGGGATTAACATCCAATATCAATAATCCATGTTATATTAATCTTTGTAGCATTGAGAGCTAATTCTGTAACGTTGGAATTTTGAATTTTCTTTTTTTCCTTCCATGAAATATTAGATTAAGTGAAGGATACAGATGGCCTTTTAGATATCTCTTCTATATGGGAATTATATTCAATCTCATACTCTTATTCCATAGTAGAAAACCTATTTTTAATAGGAACACCATATATTTGATGATTATTAACTTGTCTCTAAGTTCTATACGAATAGTTCATGTCTTTCATCTTTCTACAATTAACAGATTTACGGACTATGTTAGAAAAATGAAAACAATATAAATAGAAATTATTTCTTTTATAAGAAGTAGGATATGGATTTCTTCTCCTTTATTGAATTCCTATATAATCCCTATTAAAATAACATGCTTCTTTGCAAATTGACATGTTATGAACAAGATACCACATAATTGGCATTTTGTAAGTGGAAATGTATTATCATTTCTTTTTCTCCTCTTATATCCTTCCATATGAAAGTAGTTTTACTAACTATAATTTCTGGATACATGAGGATAGTTTTCAGTTCTCCTTTCTATTTGAACTGAGGGTTTATTTTTCAGCACATCGGTTGACTTTTCAACATGTCCAACATTAATTTTGCCTCTATTTTGACCCATTTTATTTGTAGCATTTGATGTTTCAACATCACAAATAATTCCACTGTATCCCATGAATTAAGGTCTTTGATCATTCAAAATCTTTTCAACACCATTGAAACCATTCTTATCTCTCTCCATCAACTCATCATCTGAGAATTTCCAAAACTGTATTTTATTATTTTCTTTTTTTGAGTTTGATTAACTTTAGAGTTTAATCTTAAGAGTAACAACTCCCTCTTTGAGTCCCTTAATAGTATTTTTCTTCTCCTATAGTCTAAAGTTAATTTCATTGATTGCATTTTGATATTCTTTAAATTTTATCTTTAGTTCCACTACATATTCTATGATTTCAAGGGTTGTATATTATACTTTCACTACTTTTTCCAGTGATTCAATTTTATTTTCAAGATGATCAACATATTTTGATTATTTTTCCATAACTGGTCTTCACCTTTTTCATTTGTTTCTATGATTCACAAACATTCCAAGAGAATCTTTAAGTTATAAATTTATATTATCATTGACACTCAACTGATGATCTCTAGAATTATCTTTTGATGGTTCTAACTTCTCAATAGTATCCATCATAGACGACTATTATCCATATTTAAAATCAGTTCCTCAGGTAGTCAAATATAAAAAACTTCCGATAAGCTTTACAAACTCTTTCTAATTAACTTATTTTCCTTCAAAATATTTAGACAACTTGGTTCCCCCTAAAATCGATGTTGAAACTAGTTTTGAATTTTCTATTCCAAACTTCTTAAAGTTATTATTTGCATACTTTTCTTGAGAAGTATAAATATTTATCTTCTTCTATAAATATTGTTACCCGAGAGAGTGTTTCATTTCTTCTAGTATGGACATCTCAAAAAACTATTTCATCTCTTTAGTAAAACATTCACTAGATCTTTCCTCATTACCAGCAATGATAATGTCATCGACAAAAGAATTATGATGAGATAAAATTCTTTACATTATTTGATATAAATATTGTTATCAACTCTTTATTTATTAAACCTCATATTCCTTAAGCAAGTATCCAATTTGGAGTACCATTCCATTGGAGCTTTTTTAAGTCCATACCAGGATTTCTTCAATCTGCACACATGACTTTCATCTTTCCCAATAAAAAAGACAAAAGGTTATTCAATGTAAACTTCATCTTCGTGATCACCATTAATGAATGTAGATTTAACATCCATATGAAATATTTTGTAACCTCATTGTGTTGAAATAAAAAGAATGAGTTTGATTGTTTCTAACCTTTCCAACATAGAAAAACTATCATCAAAATCAACATATTCAATTTGTGAGTAACCCTTGCACACTAATATTTCCTTGTTCTTTATAACTTATCCTTCTTCATTCATCTTGTTCAGGAAAACCCATTGTATACCAATAGCATTTTTATTATCTATATGGGGTATAAGTTCCCAAGTATTATTTTTTTCTATCTGATCAAGATCTTCATTCATTTTCTAGCCCATTCTAGATGCTCAAAATCTTCATTCACATCATTAGTCTCAACATTTGAATATAAATAATTGTGTGTAACAACTTTTTTAGGTCTTCTTGTTTAAACATTTTGATGTTGATCACCAATAATGTTTTTAGTCTCCACTTTATTTCTCATCCAAGTATGAGCTGTTTGAGTTACATCCTCATTAATTGAAATGGATTATTATTATTCTCTTTTATGATTAGGATTGACATTATTGACTGGATTATCAGCATTATTAAAAAAACCTTCCTTATCCTGCTAAACTTCTAAATCAGTAAAAAATCTTATTTTCTTCCATGAAATTTTCAACGACTTTCACATTAGTAGAATTAATAATTCTTCTTGTTTATTTCTTGAAATATCTATATACTCTTCCTTCCAGATCATAGCTAAGAAAAATTCCCTCATCACCTCTTTGATCAAACATTACAAGGTTTCAACCTTTTTCTTTATGATACATGGACTCCCAAAAACTCTTATGTGTTTTAGACATGGTTTTTTTCCATAAAACATTTCACATGGAGTCATATATAAACTTTTCTTGCATAAACATTATTTTTGAATATACACAGTAGTACTCATGGCTTGCCTCCAATAGTAATGAGATAGACCATTTTCATGTAATAGAGTTCGCCCCATTTCCACCAGAATTATATTCTTTCTTCCAGCAACCCCATTTTGTTGAGGTGTGTATGGTGAACTTAAGACATCACTAATTACATGATTTTCAAGATAATTTTCAAATTAATCATTCTTATATTCACCTCTATTATTAGTTCTCAACTTTTTCACCGAATACTCTGATTCTTTCTCATCTATCCTCTTAAAAAATTTGATCATTTTTTGAGCATATAAATTTTGTATAATATACATAACACATGTAATGTGAGTAAAGTCTTCAATTAAAGTGATTAAGTTCTTATGTACATGTTTTATTTCTTTCTCATTAGCCCGCAGATGTCAGGATGAGTAATATCCAAGAGTCATTTTGAACAAATGTCAACTCTCTTATGCACAAAATTTGAAATCATCCGTTTTTGATAGATAGTGTAACACCAATCTCTTAATTGTGACATATCAGGAACATCTTAGACACTATCTTGATTTTATAGAATACTCATGTTTCTCTAACACATGTGTCCCAACCTTATATACCACAATTTATATTCTTCCACCATACCCAAGTAACAAGAGTTATATATTTCACCAACTTGAATCATGTTTCCTTTTATAGGATGGCCTCTTGTAACTATCATTCAATCATCCTAACTTTAAAAAAAAATCATATTTTATGAATATAACTATGATACCCTCATCAAAATGTTGGGAAACACTCAGCAGGTTTTGTTTCAGCCCATCAACATATAATGTTTTCTTGGATTTCATCTTTTCATTCCAAATGATGGTGGATTAAGCACCTTTGATCCTTGATATTTAATCATTTTCAAATTTCACCATTCATTATTTTAAGTCATTCACATTCTTTAATAGCTTTATTTCACCTTTTATATGATAGTAATGACCACTATCAACAATCCAAGTCTGTTATCCTCTTATAGATTTCAAAGCAGTTTCAACAACAAGAGCCCTTTATTTGTCCTTTTCATTCCCCACCTCCAACTTTTGATAATTTTTATGAAGTATTTTTTTTCTTTGTAACAAAAAAACAACCCTTTGCAAGATTTAAAATATTTTCACTTTTTTCACAAATAGTTTCTAGTGGTTGGAACCTATTCTCATCTTTCACACCAGCCTTATTATATTTCTTTCTTAACATCCTTCCAAAACTTTTTCTTTTGAGAATATTGACTCCCCTCAAACCTTATATTCTATAACTTTCAGAGTTATAATAATGTTGTTGGTTGAACCAACACAAATTTTTCATATGTCTAAATCCACCACAATACTAGCAGTAGCCAAAGAAAGATTATTTTTCTCTAATGTTTCTATAGTGACCAGTGTTGTGAACAATTTTCTCAGAAACATTCTTAAAAGAACTTTATTGAGCATCAACATTTACTATTTCGAATAATACCTTCTTATTCGGCTCAGATTTATTCTAAAACTTATCATAACTAGAAGTAATAGAAATTTTTCTACACTCAATATTTTTAGAAATTTTCAAGTTTTCAACATTGTTGACTTTATCCACATACATAACTTTCTCAACATTCTTATTTTTAGAGTTAAATCCCACATTCATTTAAACATTTATATCTAAATTTTTTTATTCATATTAGTTTCATGCATACTATAACTTTCCCCAACTTATGAGATAGAGTTTTTGAAACTTACCTCCCTCTATTTGACTTTAGAGAGTTTTTGTTGGGAAAGTTCTACCTCTTCTTATTTTTATTTCAACTTAATTTCTAGATGTTCATTATGATTATTTTACTTGTCAAGATATTTCATCAAAATATTAATTTCTTTTACCATCATAACCTTATCATATAAAATACCTTCATTATTTTTTGTTAAGGGATTTTCATTTATCAAATTCTTATTTTCATTATCAAGTTATCTAATCTTCCTCAAACATTCTTTCAAGTCTTCTTTTAGTTGATATTGAATATTATTTTCTTCTTTGTTAGAACTGGTACTACCAAAATCTTTATTATTCAGTACTACAATAAAGGTATTTTCTCTATCTTTTTAAGAAAAATATTTTTTAGATTCAACTTCACTATCATCTTCACCATCTATAGACAAAAACTTATTCTTTTAGATTTTATGAAAGTTTTATCCTTCCCTCTGGAAAAATATATATCTTTATCACCTTGTTTCTTCCATTACCTTATTGGCCTTTTTCATCTTCATCATTGTCTTCTACTCTCTTTCTTTGAGGGAAATTAGCCACAAAGTTCCCAATGACTCCACATTCAAACCACTTCAAGGGATGTTTCCCTTTGTTTTTACCTATACATATTCTCACATTTTTAGAGAATAAAGATAATATTTCTTCAAAATAATTACATACCACATTCTTGTAGTCGGATTAATCAATATAATCTTCCTCAAGTTCCTTTGTAGACATTCCTTTATTGGACGATTTGAAAGTCATTTCTCTATCAACTTTTGTTTTTCTCTTTATAGATTGCTCCCTTCTCAATTCATATTTTGTGATAGTGCTATGTAAATCATCCAGAGATAATGTTTCAGGGTCTATGTATTCCAATGATGAAACTTTACCTCAAATCATGTTAGGCATAATTCTTGAGATCTTTTTAATAATTGTATAAGCCGCTAACTTTTAAACAAGACATTTGATTGTCCGGACAGTGTCATTTACCCTAGTAAAGAAGTCACCAATATATTCAAACTCCCCCATTTTTACATATTCATACTTAAGCCTCCATATTTGTAGTTTTTCCTTCTCTTCTTTTGTATTTCCATCATAGATTTTTTTCAGCTTATCCCAGATACCTTTATCTATCCCAACAACTTTTACTCTCATAAACTCACTTTCATAATGTGATGAGAGTAATTTATTTTTATCTCTTCCATAATTCTCATGATTTTTCTTATCAATTGGTGTAAGAGTAAACTTTTCATCAATAGGGGAAATCCATCTGTTGTACCTTCATAAACTTTATATCAAGGAGATATAAGATATGGAATAATTCTGTCTTTAAAAATATGATAATTATTTTCATCAAATATCAGAATCCCATTACTGTTAATGAAATTTGGATTCTTCATCACAACTTCTATTAAAAAATTCATCAAATAATAAAATGATGTAAACCTTCAACTCTGATATTAATTGAAGTATTCCAGTCATGATTTAATGTCACTGAGAGGCGGATGGGGTGAATCAGTGATATATTTTTCTTCTATGTTTCCTTTCATATCAAACAACCTTTGCCTCCTTTTAAATAATTCGTTCCCTACTGATCACAAATCAACCACACATCCAAAGGAACACAATAATTTACAATGTTCACTACTCAGCAAGAGTAGCTAGTCCTTGGTATGGTTTGGAAATAATCAAATACCAAAAAATTCGCTAGAAAACAATCCTTTGATGTGGAATAAAATGATTATCATGTGCCTTTACACTCATGTAGTGCTTTTAAAATAATCCAAAAGTAAGTCTTCTTCTCCTCACACAATATGATGCAATACAATATTGTAGTGCTTCTTGATCTACTTCCACATATTTGATCTTCCAAAAAAAATTCTTCTCTTTCCTACCCATAAGTTGTTAGTAACTTCTTGGACTTCATAATGATACATAGTATGATACCTCAATATGATTTTAATGCATGTAGAAGGCTTTTTTCACCTAAACTCGGTATTCAAAACTACTGTTCACAGATATCTTTCATGAAGCTCCCTTCAAAAACCACCCAACATTTGGGAAACACCCTACCCCTGTGAAACCAACTACCTTCACAAAGATCACTATGTCAATGCAGAATATCCCATCATTGTGAATCACCCATTAATTTAAAGCCTTAACCTCAGTCAATATTTTATATTTCTTTTCACGATGCTCAGGCTCACATAGAAATCCTACGTCCCAAATCTCATCTACCTTCACGAAATTAGATCAATTTATTCTTTTCTCTAATAACTTCTATGAAAATGAAGTGGGGGACACCTTATATTTATATGATCACTTGTTAGCGATGCTCCACAACCGCCATCAAATTTTTTGAATCACTAAAAAATATCATCACAACACTCCTCCTTTCGCAAATCTCCTTGGAAATTTCTCATTCGCAATTATTGTCTTAATCGCAAAGCCTTTTGTCAAAACACTATTCCACCATAGTACTCCACTCGCAATACTCCTCACCTTCTCCATTATTGATGTCCCTTCATAGTCAAAAAGGTCACCATGAGAGTTATTTGATCCTTTGAGAAACACTCATAATAAAGATCTTCTTTAAGAAATTCATGCCTTTACCATATTTTCATATCGCCATAAAAAATCCATGTTTTGCGATGCTTTCCATCCTACAAATTTTAGACACCAAAATTTTTGAAAACACTAGGAAACTATGCCACAAAAAATATATGCTTTGGTAAGAACATCCATACTACTTTGATGTCATCTTGCATATTCAACAAACAACGACTTTTAGCATGCATCTTATCTATCATGATTTATAATCTTCGATTTATCATCTTTAGCATCATCAAAATTTCCAAGGAATGTATTTGTGACTTCCCTATATTTTAGCAACATATTTCATTCCCATCAAAATTGAATATGTTTGGAAACACCTTTACTCCCCCTTTCCTTCAGAACTCTTGCATCTCAAGTTCTCCAAACAACTTATGATATTTGTGAAATACAAATTAGCAAAGAATCTTATTTTTTTACAATAATTTAACAAAGTGAAGTGATTTACATTATTCTAAAACTTCTTTGACAACAAAATAGATATATATTAAAAATAAAACTCTTCTTACACCCTTCTCTATCCATCTTGGTCCCAAAAAAATAGATTCACATGGAGTCATACCAATCACACAGTGCCTCATATAGATGTGAGACTGATTATTACACATCCAAAATAACCCATGGTTCATTTACCTAAAGTATAAAAACAATAAAAAAACTTTTTCTATGTTTTTAGTATGTCACTTATTCCTTATTACAAAAAATGATGTTAATTTTAACTAAAAATAATTAATTTTCTTCATAATGGTCCCACTGTGCATCAGATTGAGGTAAAAATGATAAATACACATCTAATATAAATCATGGATCATTTTAATAATGTATCAAAACAATAAGAATTCATTTACTTTGTTTTTAGTTCATTAGATGTTCCTTTTTACTAAAATTGATGTCAATTTTAAATAAAAAAATGTACTTGGTGTCAAAACGGTCACACTGTTTGTTGGATTGATGTACAGCTGATTCCTACACTTCAAAAATCACTCATGTATCATTTTCCTAAAGTATAAAATTAATCCTAATGTGTTTTATCAGTTTTGAGTGGGTCAATTGTTCTTTTTACTAAAATTGATGTAAATTATAAATAAAAAGAATGCACTTAGTGTCATACCGCTCACATCACACCTTATATTGAGTTGAGGTTGATTCCTAAAATTCCCAAATGACTCATGGCCCATTTCCCGAAATTATAAAAATATATCAAATTATATTTACATTTTTCAGTACGTCACTTGCTTCTTTTTACTAAAACTAATGTCAATTTTAAATAAAAAGACACACTTGGAGTGATACCGGTCACACCGTGTGTCATATTTAGATGAGACTGATTCAGAAATGTATTAAATTATTCATAGATCATTATACTAATATATCAAAACAATATGAATAAATTTTATTGATTTTTAGTATGTCACTTTTATTTTTTACTAAAATTTCATTTTGAACTGGAAACATGGACATTGATTCATACCAGTGACATAGTGTAAATGTTTGACATGATACAAATTCCTACACATCACAAAATATTTATGAATTTATATCCTATATTATAAATAGAATCTGAGTGTGTTTTCTATGTTTTTAGTGAGTGATGCATTTGAATTAAATTGTTGATTTTAAACTCATAACGGACACTTTGAGTCAAACATGACACATTGGGCATCAGATTGAGGTGAGGAAGATTTCTACACATCTTAAATGACTTATGAATTATTTTAATAAATTATAAAAACAATCATAATGAATTTTTTTTATTTTGAGTATTTTAGTTTTCTATTTTACTAAATTTATTGTCAATTTTAAATAAAAAGATGCACCTAGAGTCATACCATTCACAACATGTGTTGGATTAAGGTGTTGTTGATTTCTACACATCCCAAAGTCTGAAAAAATCATGACTATCAATTTTACCACATTTATGAGTTTCTTTATCTATAAAACTACTAACACTTATATTGATCTGAGAACGGTTTTTTGGCTATGAATATCAAATCAATATGTAGTATTGGCAATCCGAAAAAAAATATATGGAAAACATGATAATAGTGGAAGAAAGTAAAATGATATCTCTTCTAAAAAGATCTATGAAAACAATTAAATAAGTATTAAAAAAATAGTACATTGAAAATAACTTACAAATAGTAGATACAATGATGAAAATTTTAATAAAATAGGTAGAAAGAATTCACTTTTTCATGATGGTTGTTTACATTCTTGACCCATAAATATGAATGGAGTCCACCTATAAATGAAAACAATAATTATGTGATTACTAATAATGATAATTAAATTAAACACAAATATGAATCAATCCACTACTTCTATAGAAGTCACATCTTTATTTTATTTAAGTACCTTCTTCTGTTAGGTATGATGCCCATTTTTGTATAAACAATACTATATCGTCTTGTGAATATGTTTCTTTTTTAATATAATAGTAGTACTTGAAAAATATAAATACGCAAAGGATTATAAAATATTTTTAAAGACATAGTAGTTATCTTCGAAATTACATCTTCGAGGATGCTAGTTTGTTCATGGAATATGATCTCTCTCCTAAATTTATAAACATAATAACAACAATCTTTTATATTTATTTATTTAGGACACTACGAAAACATTGAGGATAATAAATCATTTGTTTTGAAATGTTTTTGGATATTGATATATTATTATATATACCCTGATACATGTCTAATTTTAGAACTTATTAGGGTCCTTGTGCTTATCCTCTTGTCACGACCCGTCCTCTGGGCCCGTGCCGTGACTACCCCAAGCCCGCCTTCCATAGGCCAGGGGCTGGCGACTAGCACCAAAGGCGTAAAATCCCGATAACTGGGAAGGCATTGCCTTTATAAAGAAAACAAGCACCACAGAGTACACGCGGAAGTAAAACACTAAGTACAAAAAGAAGAGCTGAAAGTAAAAAGGGGCCGGAAATACAAGCCCAACTGTAAAGTACAACTCGAAAGGGAAAACAGCGACTGAAAAGTAAAGCTGCTACGCTGAGATGTCCACTGGAAATCCCACCTGAAGGGTGGGTACAGATAGCTCCTCTGCTCCTCGGGTCCCGCCATCCGCTCCGAGTATGTCCCGCCCAGTGTCCACCTCCGGGTACCGCCTCGTCGTATAGTCCACCTCCAGGTACCGTCCAGTCCTTGAACCTTCGGCTTCTGTCAGCACTGTCCGTCGTCTGCAACCAACACAACGAGGTGCGGGCATAGCCCGTGCAGGGGTGAGTATAACGATACTCAGTAGGGACCCCGAGACCCTCAAGGTCTCACTAAAACCAACAAGGATAAACACAAGAAGATCTCAACAGATAAACCCTACTTAGGTATATGCCCATACATATACCTAAGTTATCAAGTAACCCATCTCAATCATGAGGAAACACAAGGATTGTGAAAACGACGGATAACCACTACCCGGGTATATGCCCATACATATACCAAAGTTAGCAAGTGACCCATCTCAATCATGAAGTAAACACAAGGTCAAAAGTCTCAGCTCTAACCAGGATTTTCATTATCGAAACCGTAACTGCTGAAGAGCTCCGTCTCTAGAGTGTACAGTGGTCCTGTCACGACTCCGAGGTACTGCTCACTAACCTAAGACTGCTGAAGTACTCCTCCTGTCGAGTACTGCGGGCCAGCCACCAAAACACAGTAGTGCTTCCCGCCGAGGTATGTCACCCAAACTCCGTAGTGCACACCCCCTAGTAGCCTGCTGAGGTACTCTCCGGACGAGCACCGCGGGTCTGCACTGTCACACAGGTAGTGCTCCGTCCGCCATGGGTCTGCACCTCAGAAAGTAGTGCTCCGTCCACTGGGCTAGTCGACTCACTCCAAGTCGAGTCGGTCAAGCAGTCGTCAGGTCTCAGCCAGCTACACGGTCTCCGTACATCGCATGCTCGTCACTGGGAGGGTCCGCTCCACGAGCTACAGGTCGATACTCCAAGTATCTCAAAGTCCCACGAAGAAGTGTCTCAAAGGTCCGTCTCGTCACAGGGGTCTCAACGCAACAGACGGCGCGTCGATCGGACGCCCGGTCTGTGAGTTATTAGCCTTTTCGTCCCAGGGGCCCGGTTGGTTTCGAGAGCGAAACCAATCCCGGCTGTATCTCAACTGTACCCCGAACTCCCATAGGGTAAACTCAAAGGGACCGTTACTCAACGTAACCACCAACGCCGCTGACGGTTCGTCAAGCGGACGTCCTGTCTGAAAGATATTAGCTTTTCCGTTCCAGGGGTCCGGTTGGATTTCGGGTACAATCCAACCCGGCCATACTCCGACTGCATCCAAAACTCGGGCGGAGTATGTCAAAAGTTCCGTCTCATCAAGAGGAAGTCAACGAAACAGACGGCGCGTCAATCGGACGCCCGGTCTGTGAGTTATTGGCTTTTTCGTCTCCGGGGCCCGGTTGGTTTTTAAGGCAAAACCAACCCGACCGTACTCCACCTGCGTCCAAACCTCGGGCGGAGTATGCCAAAAGATCCGTCTCACTAAAAGGAACTCAACGCGACTGACGGCGCGTCAATCGGACGTTCGTGGCTCAAGATATGAGCGTTTCCGCTCCGAAGGCCCGGTTGGTTTTGTGAACGAACCAACCCGGACGAACTCAAAGTAATCCGAAACCTTGAGTGCGATATACCGAAACGACCGTCTCGATCCAAGGATCGCATTGCCGCAGACGGTTCGTCGATCGGAGGTCCGAGGCTCAAGTTATGAGCGAAAAACCAAAACTGGTTCGAAACGGGGGGGTCCGGGTCCGGGCCGACCCGGCCCGACCCCCCCCCCCCCCTGGGCGGCGGCGGCGGCCGGCGGCGGCGGCGGACGGCAGCGGACGGCGGCGGCGGGCGGCGGCGGCGGGCGGCGCAGCGGCGGCGGCGGCGGGCCGCGGTGGCGGCGGCGGCGGGCCGCGGTGGCGGCGGCGGCGGGCCGCGGTGGCGGCGGCGGGCGCCGCTCGTGGGTGGCACGCGGGGGCAATCAAGCCCCCCGCTTTTGGATTGGCGGCGCGGCTAAGCCGCGCCGTTTTAACAAACGGCCCCCCTTCCAGGGGGCCCGTTATTTGGAAAACCGGGGGGCTGCTGCCCCCCCTCCTTAAAGAACCGCCCCCCTCTTAAGAGGGGGGTTTTTAAGGGTTGACCGGGGAATTAAATTCCCCGGTTTTTAAGTCATCCGGCCGGCCAGCTGGCCGGCCGGTTTTCTCAAACGGGACCGGAATTTCCGGTCCCCTTCTTCGGCTTCCGACGCCGGCGGCCCGGCCGCCGGTCTTCCTTTCCGCCGCGGCCCGGAACCGGCCGCGGTCTCCTCGTCCCGCCGCGGCCCGGAACCGGCCGCGGCGTTCGTCGTCCGGCGCGGTGCGACGGCACCGCGCCCCTTTGCCGTGCTTGATATTCATTCAACGCGGCGCGACGGCGTCGCGTTTCTGTTGTTTCTACCATGGTGTGTGCGACGGCATCACGAAGATATTTGCACGTTCATCCGCGTGGTGCGACGGCACCACGCCACTTACTTCCTCCCGCAAGATAAATCAACATAAACGTTGGAGGGGGGTTCGGCCGTGTTCATGCGGTCCGGCCCCCCCTCACGTTAAATAAAAACTCAACATGAACATTCAAAGCCTCATGTTAGACATGCCAGATCCACGTTCAAGAAATGGAATAATTAAAGAATGAAACAACAATCCCCTACCTCGGGTATAAGTTCGAGGATTTGACTATGTCCGCGGAAGTCGACGTCGCGGAGATCGGGCGTCGCGGAAGTCGTTCGTCAATTCCGTTGACGAAGAGATACGTCCGATGAGGCACGTCGTTGGCGAATCCTTGTACGCCGACGAAGGTTGTCCGAGGAAGGTGCGGTGTTCTCTCTCGTTGACACCGAAGACGAAGAAGAGCGGAGTGGCGTTCTTCGTCGGAAACTTGAGCGTTCTACGTCAAGTCTTGAGGAAAGTCAATTAATAAAGCAAACAACGAACTCAAGAACCCCTACCTCGATAATCACACGTTGATGTAGTCGTGGATTATCGGTGTCGATTCCTTTGACGTCGGAGGAAGAGTCGTTGTCGATGGCGTTCGTCGCGGAAAACTGTCGCGGAAGAGATGACGCAGAAGAAGTATGTCACGTCGCGGATATGGCGTCGCGGAAAGACCGTGTTCTTCGGCGAAGAAGTTCTTCGTTGAAGAACGGCGTTCTTCGCGTTCTTCGTTGAGGTTGAGCGTTCTTCGTGATCTTCGTCAGAGATGAAGAAGAAGAAGAAAATGATGCTCTCCACCTCTCAAGAAGACAAACCATTCAACCAAAAATAAAATAAGACAACATCTTATTTTATTATCACATAACACACTAGAATTTCAAAGGTTTGAAATTCAAAATGGATAACTCCAAAATTAACTCACTTATTTAATATACATGAATTGTATAATTAAATATAAGTTAACTTGTCAATCCATTAAGAGGGAGAGTGGGGAGTTGAAAAGGTGGGGGTTCGTGTGGGCCCCACCACACTTAATCCTCCCAAGGGAGGTTAAGTGGGTGTGGGTCCCACTTCCAACCACCTTTGGTAGGTTTTTAATAAGTTAAAATAAAATTTGTCTTACACAAATTTTATTTAACTCAACTGAAAACCCCAAAACTAAATTTCAACTCGCAACAAACGCAACTCCCGAAAAGGTCTCTTAAAGCGAATAACGGCGTTGCGAGTTCATCGGTGCCCTCGGATTTCAATTCCGAGCACCGGATCAAAAGTTAGGAATTCCCGCTCGTTCGTTCACTGAACGTACCCGAGCCAAACTTCGGAAATTAATTCAGGGCACTCCGGGCCTCGGAATCAGGTGCCGTCTGAAACCGCGCTCTTGTAAAATTCTAAAGAAAATTAAGAAAAAATTTCCCTTGAATTTTACGGGTCTTTACATTACTCCCACCTCAGGGCTTTACGTCCCCGTAAAGCTACATCAAAAACTAGGGAAACAAAAGAGGGTACTGAGCACGCATCTGAGCCTCCCGCTCCCATGTGCTCTCCTGGAGATTCTCGTGCCGCCATCTGTTGCGCACAAGAGGATTCGATCGCCCATGTAGGTCCCGCTCCTGTCGATCCTCTATCTCCACCGGGACCTCCGTAAAAGTCGCCCAATCGTCAAGGATGTGCGTCGGGTCGTGCACGTATCTCCTCAGCTGAGACACGTGTAAGACGTCGTGCACCCGGTGCAACTGAGGTGGTAGAGCCAGGCGATAAGCCACCTCGCCAACCTTACCGAGGACCTGGAAGGGTCTGATGAAGCGCGGAGATATCTTGCCGCCTCGGCCAAATCTCTGAATACCACGTCGAGGTGAGACCCGCAAGAAGACATGGTCGCCATCCTCGAACTCCAGTGGCCTCCGCCTCCTGTCAGCATATGACTTCTGCCGGCTCTGTGTTGTCCTCATCCGTTCCTGGATGACATGGACCTCTTCTGACGTGGCCCGGACCATCTCTGGTCCCATAAGAGCTGCGAGATTTCTTCTTTGCCGATAAGAGAAACCTGGTCTCATCCCCTGGATGAACCACATTCTTTGCCTAAAACAGTCAATCCTAACATGGATGATACTAATCCATACCAAGGATGACGTCGTAAGGCCTCGACGCTACTACTAAGAGATCCAACCTTTACTCTCGCCTCCAAGGGTTGAGTCACACTGTCGGCATCAGTGTGTGGTAACTGGTCTCCTCCAGTAGATGTCTCACAAGTGAGGGTCAAGTCAACAGTCAACTGGAACCTCTTAGTAACATCACAAAAGAGGACAGGAAAGAAAACATCACAAAGGTATGCGTCTTTTATTATTGCAGCTCATATTACAAGACGCTACACAAAAGCAACATCAACATGGAACTAGAAGTACAAGGGACGTATCCACTAGTTCCTCCCCTGTCCACCTGCTCCCAGAGCTCCAGCATTTGTCGCTGCCTCAACCTCGGTGGCTCCCTCCAAGCCTGCGGATCGAGGAGTCGGACAGTCACGTGCCAGGTGACCCTTTCCGCCACAGGAGTAACATTGTCCGTTTCTGGCACGCCTGGCTCTGACCCCACCTCGGGTGCCCCGCACCACCGGTCCTAAAACTCGAGATCGCCCAACTGCTGGTCTGGTCCTCCTGGACCTCTGCTTCATCTGTCTACTGCCCACAGATGACTCGGCTTCTGATCGAAAAACACGCAGCAAAGGCAGAATCTCCTGTACACGCTCGGGGTGTAGAGATACTGGCACAAACTCCACCCTGAAGAAGGTCTCGAAGTCTTCCCATGCGAAGTTCATCTCATCGCAAAACTGAAACAAGTGGCTCCACCACCTACCTGCTGCTGCCTGAAGGAGGCTGGTAGCAAAGATCACCATGAAGTCTGTCGGCGTCCCCACTAGCCTGAAGACTCTCACCACAGCCTCCAGCCAAACCTCAGCCGCCTGCGGGTCCGTCTCTCCCCGGAACCTGGGTGGCCTCTGGCGCTGGAACTCGTGCAGCGCGCTCAAGCGTCGTGCATCGCCTACTGCTGGGGCTGGTGGCATCGGTGGCCCAACGTATGGTAGTACCGCTGGTGCCTCCGCTGGTGCCTCAACTGCAAGAGGGCCCTGTACCGAAGCCTCGCCGCTCGACAGACTGTCAGCACGCTCATCCCTCCGGGCTCTAGCTGGTCTTCTGAGAAAAGACATCCTGAAAGAAACAACGTAACACGATCAAACGATTATACCTGGTGAGCTGACCTGGTTTGAGCTGTTTTAAGGGGAAAAACCTTTGAAAACACACACGCAATCAGTGTTTTCGTGCACAAAGTCGGAAATCAGTTGTCAGGGTCCTGGTGTATGGATACGTCGGCCGCCCGCACCAACACTGGACTCCCTGAACTGAAAACCACACTCGGTACTCTCAACACTATTGCTTCACAGAAAGAAACATCAGAGTTATAAGTTATGCGGTAGAACCGAACTCCTCTGATACCAATTTGTCACGACCCGTCCTCGGGGCCCGTGCCGTGA